>CM040242.1:116555285-116779294 GCA_022545495.1 Chrysanthemum lavandulifolium
AAAAGATTGGGTCTCCCAAGCGATGGAATTCTCAGGATCGAAGGGATGTGAGGAGAATCATCAAGATGATTGATGAAAGGTTGTTTCGAAGGGATCAGTTCAGAACGTTGGAAAGCTTTGTTGGTGGTCGACCCAGGATTAACATCACCGGCTATCAACGCCCTGTTCGCACTCCTGGCAACATCACTGGACTTCCTGGTACCCCTTGAACTGTTTCTTTCATTATACATTTGGATGTGTGATTATATTTGTCTATGGCTTGTGCACACATAACAGTGTACAACCCGTAATTGTCAAGAAAGGACCCTGTGGTACGCTTCAGTGCCACAATCCTTATAAAAGGAGCGAAAGCTTCTTACTTTTGAGTAAAACCTATCAAACCTTTCATTTTTCAAGGTTTTGCTCAAAAGAACAAGTACTTCCCCGTATGTTTTTCAAAACCTCAACCGTTTATATCACTTGTTGAGGGGGAGTATTTGAATTAAAACTTTGTTCACAAATTGTTCATAGTGGTCATCTTCCCGCAACACTCGAAATGGTCATATTTATTGTCAACTTTTCAAAAATAACATTTGATATGCCATTTTTGAGGGGGAGAAAATTATGTGATAAGAAATATGTTGTATAAATGCAAATGAATCTTTGTGTAATAGACTTAACCAATGATTTGACGGTACTAAAATGTTAGTAACTCGAAAAGACTTGTCCTGGACGGGTAATAATTTCAAGCTAGTTCGCTAGTAATGTAAACGTGTCTCGCAAAGGACTTGTCCGAGTAGAAAGTACCATTCGAGAAACTCTTGGTAGACATGAACTCTGACGGGTTTGACAACCTTTCGAGGTTTGTTTACACCTTCAAGGTAGTTATTAGAGCTAGTTGTCACCTAAAAGCTGACAATGCAACTCTTTAACTATGCAATGTAACCGTGTCTCGCGGGGGATTGTCTATCTTGAGTGGATCAATTCAAAAAGTGCGCGCTCTTTCCTCACTGTGCATATAACCATTAAAACTCTTAAGCACATGTGGAGGGGGAGTATTTATGCAAAATCTTATCTCTCACAGTGGTTCAAACATGTTTTTCATTTACAAACCCTTTGAGAGATTCTTCACAACAGTGGTTTTAATGGCAACATAGGTTAGTCATGGAGTTATAAGGTGACTAAGGTTAGGAATAACCGTCCTATGATCCGCCAGAGCCGGAGGGATCTACCCAAGGACATCACAAATAGTTAGTACTTAGAAGTCCTTAGGTATGATTATAAAAAGGAGAAAATGAGAATCGGAGAAAGAAGGAGTTGAAGAATTAAAAAGAAATGCAAAGAAAAGGGTGAAAAGAAATAGCCCTCCAAATTATTCAACTTAGGGCAGACACCGGGTTCAATTCATATGCTACTGGTTGTCACTTAGTGACACCGGTATTGAAGATTAAAAGTCGTCATGGACCCAGTGACGCATGCACTAAACCTTCTTAGCCACTCAAGTTTCTCTCAACAGAAGCTTGTTTCATTCTCACAGGGAACCCTACGTAAACTATTGGCTTTCTCTTAGAGATCGCTGGTATTGAAGAAGGAGACCCTCTCCCTAGTCTCCGCTCAGGAAAACCAAAACGCACTATTGAGTCTAGAGCCACGAGATTCATCAAAAGATCTCTTAAGTACACTTGACATCTCATCACTGGTTGATCAACAAATAAGATTATCAGTGGTTCATATCGAGTCCTTCACAGATCTTAGCAATCTGTCGAGAACATTTATGAGAGGTTCACATCTGTGATCTTCAGTGATTGAATGGAAACTCCTGCCAGGGTCAACATCAAACAGCCCTGACAGCAGGTCACTTCGGTAACTCCCCGTGGATTACGCTTAGTGTGTCTCAAACGGTCTACAGTCGTGAGGTGATGCTTCGGTGTACCTCAGCGACTCATCTGAACTGTAGATGTACTTCGGTACATCGCGTTATCTCACTTGTGGGACTCCAGTTCAGGAACGGCCTTTGTAAGAATTAGAGTTGTGTTTTCACACTATGCTGTTAACACTCTCGAAGTTCAAACTTGTAAGTGCCGGAAACCGCTTATTACTAACCGTTTGAAATGTTTTCTTCTTATGGAAGCTCCGGAGCGGGATGATCGTGCTGATTCTTCTCATGCTCACGCCAACATCATCACTAATGGAAGTTCTATCATAAAGCAACACAACAGTCAGAATGATTCTTCATCAAATCAAAGAATCTACAAAGTTAAAAGACTTAAAGAACTTCATCAGTACTGAATTCCAACGTCAAAGAGCGTGTGAGCATGTTGAAGAATGACGTGGAGACACTGTAGCAGCGAAGCAGACCTGAGGCAGACTTGATGCAGACAACAACATACTATCACTTTCATCACAAAGAACAATGATCAAAGAACAAAGTTAAAGATGACGTCAAAGCATAACCGTTCAAAGAAGACAATTTCTCTACACTGGGGAGATTGTTCGAATCAAGGCAATTCTTCTCACAAGAAAGAAGAATGTCAGAAGACGTCAGAGCTACTATTACATCAACGCCTTCACCGTTCATCACCAACACTTGAGGGGGAGATTGTTGGAATCACTCCTAAATTATAATTCAAGTGTTAGTCATTATTATGTAATAGGTAGCTTATTATGGCCTTTATGTTTGTTATTAGCCTTAAGCTTATGTAGAAGGCCCATGAGCTTAGGCCCAAGCCCATTAAAGAAAGGATGGAAACTAGGTGTGTTGCCCTAGCTTTCCTCCTATAAATACCTTATGTAAACCTTCATTTGAAGGTTGGTTGTTCAAGTTATTCTCTCTTTCACTCACCTACGCCTAACCGTATATTTATATTGTGTGTGTGTTTGGTTTACTTGTTCAATCGCCTTTTCTCTTTCTATATTATATGTGTTTGTAAAACTAGTGACCTAACAGGATATAATCCAGAGATTGATGGTGATGACGAAGAAATAGACGACGAAGAGGATGTTGAAGACCAATTACATCACAAGTGACAACAAAATACTTTTCATCACATGCCTAAAGATTTTTTTACCAACACCTGTTTTTGAATCGAAATTAAAAAACCCAGTTGATTACGATTCATAAAAACCCAGTAGACGGCTATGAATGTGTTCCTACAAGAACAAACAAAACCACCTACAATGTTGGTTGTATTGAACCTAAATGTCCATGGCACATCCACTCTGGAACTGAAAAAGGAAGCAAAGTTTTTTATTATTAAAATTTTTTTAGACCTACACACATGTTCAAGAACTGTAGTCCGTTCACATCATCGTAATGCAAGTGGCAAGTTAGTAGGTCACATGCTTCAGAAACAATTATCAGATATAGATCGTGATTTAAAGGCAAAAGACATTATGAATGATATGGTCGGGCGTCATGAAGTTCAACTTTCATACATGCAAGCTTATAGGGGTTTAAATAAGGGTTTGGAAATGCTTCGGGGTTGCCCGATTGAATCATTCGAAAAATTACCTTATTGTTGTTATAATTTGAGAATCGTAAACCCTAGAACTGTTACAAACATAGAAGATGACAAACATGGCAGGTTTGATATGTTATTTATCCCCCTTGGTGTTGCGGTAAGTGTATAAAAAAAGTGATTTCATTCGTTTAGTTATGCTATTTAAAGTACTAATTCGCTATATTGTTTTGGGTGTAACAGATTCGAAGCTTTGTGAATTGTTTACGACCAATGATTATAATTGATGGAGCTCACTTAAAGAATTGACTTATATAATGGAGTCAATATCTTGGTTGTAGGTATGGATGGTAACAACCAAATCTTACCTATTGCTTATGGTATTTTCCAAGGTGAGGACGGCAAGAGCTGGTCATGGTTTCTAGAAAATTCAAAGGGTTGTATCGGTGAGCAACGAGACTTGACAATCATCTCTGA
Organism: Chrysanthemum lavandulifolium; assembly: GCA_022545495.1. Taxonomy (NCBI): domain Eukaryota; kingdom Viridiplantae; phylum Streptophyta; class Magnoliopsida; order Asterales; family Asteraceae; genus Chrysanthemum; species Chrysanthemum lavandulifolium. Next base: position 116,559,200 of record CM040242.1, read on the forward strand.
TAGAAACCCAACAATTATTTCATGTGTGCAAAAAGTGTTCCCGAATGCTTTTCATGGTTACTGTTGCCGCCATTTAATGATGAATGTCGGTTTAACGGCTGAAAGACATAAAGCTGTGTATTGGAAAATGTGCAAAGCTTATACTGGCGATGAATTTGAGAAATCCTATATGTTTTCCATTACATTATTGTTAAAAAATAAATTTAGTATTTTCACATATAACTGTTGATTAATTTGAAAATGTAGATGTGGGTGTTCACGAACTTACACCTTGGGCAGCGGCAAAAGTGCATGACAGGATTCGAAAGAGTTATGGTTTAAATGTGCATGGAATCAATATTAACGAATACCAAGTTGTGGATAGAAATATAAGCTTTTTGTTAATCTGACAAAAGTGCATGGCAGGATTCGAAAGAGTTATGGTTTAAATGTGCATGGAATCAATATTAACGAATACCAAGTTGTGGATAGACATATAAGCTATGTTGTTAATCTTAATAATTGTTTGTGCACTTGCAAAAAATGGCAGCTCTCAGGTTTGCCTTGCTGTCATGTAATAGCAGTGTCAAGGTTCCTGAAAATTAAAGATGTGGGTGTTTGGGCAAAAGTATGGTTCAAGAAATCAACATACAAAGCGACATATCAAGAATCAGTTTATCCAGTTGGAGATGTTCAGTCTTGGAACACTCAATGTAATGTCACACATGTTCTTCCACCTAACACAGAGATACGTGGTGCTGGGAGACCGAAAAATAAGGATCGTATTCCATCTAAAGGAGAGATACCAAGGGCAGCGTATTGTAAACGATGCAATTCTGTTGGACATACAAGTAACAGATGTAAACAGCCTGCGAATTCTCAAAGAACAACATACGATTGGGGGGAACATTCTTAAGAGTGGGAGGTACCGTGGTGCAAAAAAAAATTCAAATATTTGAAGAATGTCACATGTTTGGCAACAGTAATAATACCGTTTGGAGAAAATAAAGAGCAAAAAAATTATTTAAAAAATTCGTATTGTAACATTTATTTAATTTTCGTATTGTAACTTTTATTTAAATTTGATATTACCTAGCAAAACAGAGTAACTGTTAATACAAATAAGCCGTAAAAATGTTTATTTATATTTTACGATCTTCTAATGTTTTGTCGATAACAAACCTAAAATCATTTTAACGAAACAAATAAAATACGTAAATAGTTTGAGCCAATAGTTTTCTAACACACTTACGTTTTCACATAAAACACTAAAACAAGTATAAGTGATTTTATGATTTAGTAATACATATGTACAACAACTAGTGTTTACATATTGGGCAAAATATATACATAACTAGTATGTATTATAAATGGGTAAAAACTACAACCCATGGAACATATCCATAACCCATGGTATTGACCCATACCCATTTGACTAGGTGCATTGCACTCATAAGATACATTGTATCTAATAAAAGAACCATGGATCAACCCATAACCCATGACCCATGACCCATAACCAAAATACCCATGGGCAAAGAGGAGCGTCCCACGGATCCCTAGTTTTACACTAGACGGATCCCTTGTGGGAGGGATCCGGGGAACAATAAGCATTTCTCCTCTATAAATAGTGAGCCATTTCTTCCTTTTGGCTTGCCACTCTCACACATACTTTCCCAAGTATTGTAACTCTCTAACCACCGATCCTAAGGGATCTTTCTATGTAGTTTGTCTTTTGTTTTGTGTGATTCTCTAGGTTCCTCTTAAAGGCGAGATCACCACTTCTTGAAGTCGAGCAAGCTCAAGTCCATGAGTTGCCATGCTTCGTCATCATCAAGACTACTGAGGTTCTCTTGTTGATAGTTCTTTCTTCCTCCATAGAAGTGTTGTGTTGAAGGCATTAGTGAAGGATGCCGAAAGAGTCAAGACGAAAGCATTAGTGAAAGGTGCTTAACGTCCGTGTCAAAAGCATTAGTGAAGAATGCTAAAGGTGTCAAGACGAAGGCATTAGTGAAAGGTGCCAAGCGTTGTGTCAAAGGATTTAGTGAAGGATGCCTTGGAATCAAATCAAGTGGCATTAGTGAAGAATTCCTAGGTCATATAATCAATGAGGTGCATCATTATACATATAGTGATTGTTTATATTCAAGGAAGTTGATATCCTTGATGGTGTTGTAATAAGGAGTTGGTCTCCTTTAGGATTAGGTATTGTGTAGTGTTGGTTAGTAGTTCCTCAATTTTTATGGAACTCGGTACTTAGCCTAGTATCCGGATAAAGGGTAGGCGACGTTGTGGTAGGTGGTTCACCTTAGTGTGAAAGAACCCGGGGTTAGCCTAGTACCGGAAAAAGAGTAGGCGACGTTGTGAAGGCTTCTCCGCCATAAGGAGATTGGTGTCGTGTAGTGATTACGAACTCTCGAGTAGGTGACTCGGGGAGTGGAGTAGGGCAAGGAAGGTGTCCTTGTAGCCGAACCACTATAAATACTCGTGTCGTGGTTATGTGCTTCTTACTCTTTATCTTTCATTACACTTTTATATATCTATCTATCAACGTCCAACATACACATCTAAATAGATTGACATAAGTCGATCTAAATATTTTAAAAGGAAGTTTTAAATTGGTAAAACTATTCAACCCCCTTCTAGTTTTCCACAATTGGCATCAGAGCTTCGTTACCAAGTTTCTTAGAGTATGTTGTACTTTAAAAACTTGATACGATCCGTGTATGTTTGAAAACTACAAAGAAGGAAATATTTCAAAACATTTTTTTCTCTTTCATGTTGGACATTGATAGATCATTCTAACATATTTGTTTCAAGAAATCTTCATGCTAGGATCTCTTCAAAACCTTCATTTCTATTCAAAGAATAATGAAGTCAACCTTCAAGAAAGGATCTAAAAGTAATCACAATCTACTTACTCTAAGTACAAAGGATTACTTTAAGAGCTCATGAAGTATTGTTGGTATTATGTCTTCATAAGCCAAACCAAGAAGCATAAAGGTATGTTTACTTTTCATTAGCTAGCTTACATGATTATGTTGATATCATAGTTCTTGTTTGTTTAATAATTGCTAGTCTCTTAAAAGTCTCTCTTTCGTCACTTTCCCGACTTACTCATCATCGGGAATAGTATTCCTCTTGATTTCGTCAAACTAACGCCGTCGTCACAAATGGATCCTTGATAATTAACTTATCAAATCCGTCGACCAAAACATCTTTTTATTTGAAACCTCTAAACTATTTTTGTTCCGTAAGCTAGTTTATAGTCTACTACAAAAATAAAGCCAAACAACCCTTTTACGTCACACGATGGCGGATCCTCTAGTTGTACTAGCCGGATCCCAAATACAAGGGATCCGGGAACCGTGGGGACGAACACGACTATACGCATTTGAAAACCATCACCGATCATTTTCCTCTCCCCACATAACACAAAACGACTCAAGGCGATTTCATCCTCATAGGACTCCATACCCTCAAGTATTCTTCTCTAGAACACCATTGTAAGTAATTACACTAACTTGTTCTAATTTTCATCATCCTCATCCTAGGGTTTATGGTTTCTCAATTTCTAATCAATTAATTCAATTAGGGTTTTCAAAATTAATCATTAAAAGGGGCTTTTAACACAATTAGGATTACATTGTGTTCACAACATTGTTAATACAAATCAAAACCATAAACCCATCTCAACTAATTTTACCTAATTGGAATACTTGTGTTTCTAGGACCAATCATGCCTAAAGCTACTCAACAAGATCACCATGATACCGTCCATTACCTCACCCATTACTATCGAAAAGAGGGATTGACAAAACCGACCGCAAAGTCTTCAAAGACTCGAAAAACGACTTATCCACGAAGGTCGTGTAGTCAAGGAATGTTTCCTTGAAAATACCGACATTCGTCAAGTCTTCTTGGCAATCAACTTTGATTGTCTTTTTGACATAGATGAACAAATTTGTCCGGTTTTCATTTTTGAATTTTACAAAAGCATTAGGATCATTTGAAACACCGATGAAAGCATTTCAATCGCCTTCATCATCAACAAACAAAACTTCACGCTACCTCTCAACACATTTGCTCAAATTATTCGCATTCCTTGTGAAGGAATTTGTATGTACTCTCAAGATTGGGCGATATCTTGTCAATCCTTTGCTCTTGATCCCAACCCAATATACCATACTCCTCTTGATGAACCCGAAACCGTCCGAGACACCATTTTCAAAGTAAGAGCCGACCAATCCCGTCTCAACCGAAACAAGAAGCTCATTCACCGTGATCCCTTTCAAATGGAACTTTTCGAAATGCACCCCATGTTTAGAAAATGGGAAGAAATTCTTAGGGAAAACGTCATTAGCCTAGTTGGTAACAAGGATCATCCAAATGCATGTCTCGTGCAAATGATCTATTGTCTTATCCACCAAAAGCCATTTAATCTCGCCTATTACATGGTGAAGAGAATGGTCGGGGTATTCAAAGTTTCCAACATGGTACTTCCATATGGTATGCTCCTAACACGACTTTGTAAGTATGTTAGTGCATTGCAACCATCTCCTATCAACGATGATCATTTCCTTTCCGATCACGTCATGGTACCTCTTACCAAACAACCCCCTAAACGGTTCACGGTCAATGGAAGAAAACCTAAAGCTCTCTCGGATTCCTCGGATGGTGAAGTAGAAGAAGATGAAGAAGAAGAAGATGCCGACCCCATAGCTAACATCGAATTGGAACCCTTTGATTACTATCGACAACTTCCAACTATTCCAAACGAGACCGCGGAATTCAAACAATTGAGGGGTATGATTCAAAACCTAGCTTATCACTTCACAAAGTCGGGAAAGAGGAAAAGAAAGGATTGACGAAAGAGACTATAGGACTATGTTTAATTTGAGACATTTGATTAATATGTGAATGACTATGTTTTAGCACTCTTGTTTGTGTTAACTTGGATATTGTTATTTCTACCATTATCTATGAGATGTTTTATGTGATGACATGTTTATATCTTTGTTTAGTTTAATGGTTATTAGTGTATATTGCTAGGTGCAAAATCTGCACTTGATTACGTGATGGTTACGATCTGCAGATGCCGGATCCCTAGGATTAGCCTAGACGGATCCCTCCTCGAGGGAACCGTGGGATCCGTGACAACAGATCGACAATACAAGATCCCATACATCAAAATAGTTTACTAGATCACTTCACACTAGCTAAACATAAGATTTTAGAACTCAACTAAGTCTTCTTCAAGGATGAGAAAGCCTTAAACCCACTCATAGCTTACATAAGATCTTATTCAAAGTCCTTTTGATTTATCAACTCATCAAAACTCACCATATTTCCGCTTCAATACTCACAAATTGCTTTTCATTTTCAAAACACTTAGGTGGACATATTGAACAATTTTAGGAAATTGTTTCTAGTCATCTTTATCTCAAACGGGTCAAAATTAGTTTTTCAATTCTTTTGATTTTTGAGGATTTGTCAAAGTCCATCTCAAGCTTACATCTGATCTCTAGGATCATTTATTATAAATTGACACCATCAAAATTCTTAGTGTCATCCTTGAACATCCATTGGTGGTCATTAAGTCTCATTTTCCTTCCACTAAAGGCAATCATTAGCTATATCACTCATTGCTCTTGATCATTCAAGTACACTTTCATTTAAGATGCTTAGGAGGACTGAAACACTCAAAATGGTATAGGCTTTAGACCTTAGAAACATCATTTTTACTCTTTCATAGCTGCTGAGAGCCGGATCCCTAGGATTAGCCTAGACGGATCCCTCAAAGGAGGGAACCGTGGGATCCGGGTGACAGATTATGTCAACTCTAGCCAAAACAATCATTTCAAGCTCATCTTGCTAACTTGAACACTCCACCTCATCTTTATTAAGTCCCTAGATCAGTGAAACTCTGAACTTGAATCTTGTGCATGTTAATCATCACATTTCTAAGAATCTTAGTGGCTTAAGTCTTAAATGCACTTGCCAAATTCTTCCCTTTATAAGTCATCTTGCTAGAACTCCTTAGTCATCAAACACAACATAATTCTCAGCAATTACAAACATCTTCCTTAGTCATTTCATCATGAGAAAAGCTCCTAGTGCTAACTCATCCACCCAAGAACCACCCAAGAAACTTGCTAGGGTCATACACGAAGTTTCCTCAACCGAATCATCTCCGGTTAAGTCCACAAATGCTAGGATTTCCCCTACACCAAATAAACCAATCAAACTAATTCCCAAGAGGATTGTTCCCACAAGGATATCATCACCAAACTCTACTAAACCAAACACACCCTTTTCAACCCAACCAACATCATTGGTGCCTAGAGCCACATCATTTAACACCTCACAATCATCTCCACATTCTCACAACTTAGAGGACTTACCCCCTTGGCCATCTCATCCTCCACCATTACCAACAAATTCACTAGAAAAGGTTGTACAACAAAACCAAAGTGTTGAATCAACACTTGCACCAATGTCAATTTCTCCATTTCCCTCCAATAGTCCATTTTGGATTATGAGGAGACATCAAAGTCAACCACCCGACCACATGGAAGTTGACACTTCTCTACCTCCACCCTCAAACATTGTTGAGCCACCACTTAATGAGCCTCCACCAATTCCTCCTTTATTTGAGGATCCTCAACCCACTTCACTTGAACCTCCGCTTCAAGAAGCTCAAAACCATGACAAGGATTGCTATCATTGTCAACATGTTGAAAGGTTGATACATGAACTACGTGAAGAGCAACGTTTCATGTTTTATCACCTCCTCGAACGTTTCGAAGAGGTCAACAAACCTAAACAACCATGAGCCTAAAACGGTGTCCTAGTCTCAAGCTCAACTTAGAACGTTTAGGAATCCCATTTCATGATTGATCATCCTTAAGCACGTTGTTGCTTCTTGAGTTTAGGTCACTCATTAGTATTAAGTGGAATATGTATTGCATGGCTAAATCATTCTCTTAGTTTTAGAGATTTCTTGATTATCTCTTTGTTTATTGAATGATAACTTATTTGCCATATTGCTTTGAGTATATGTTTGTTGTTTGTATACATATCTCACTTCCATATTTAGCATTGTTTGATATACCACCATTGCTGAAAATCTGTCACCAGACAGACGGATCCCTGGAAATTGCCCAGACGGATCCCACAAAAGAGGGAACCGTGGGATCCGTGGTACAGAAGAACAAAATTCTACTAACTTGAGTCTTATTTGCAGGAAATTATGCACTATACTCTTGTTTTCTAACCTTTATTTTGTAGATTTTCAAAATACACATGAAGAACTTGACACCCTAAGCTAGGGGGAGCTTTGTGTCAAACCATACATTGCAAAACCATTTGCAACTTAATCCTTATTTGGATTACACTTCATGACACCCCATTGCAAAGTTGCAATCTTCAAGGGGGAGCATTTTCGTCACAAGGACGAAACCATTTGCAAACAAAATTGCAATTCGTTAGCTTGTTAGTTTATATTTACTTGACGCCCTCACAAAGGGATGGACTCGTCAAGGGGGAGTTAAGACGAGAACCATTCCCGTCACTTGCTCTCTTTACATCTTTTCTTTTACATGTTTTTCTTAAAACAATGTGTTAGTTTCTTTTCGACACTCTTTTTGTTTCGACAAAAAGGGGGAGAAGAGTAGTAAAACTCAATTGAACTTTTACAATTTTAGTTTTTCCTTAAAATAATTTTATGTTTTGTCATCAACAAAAGGGAGATTGTTAATACAAATAAGCCGTAAAACGTTTATTTATATTTTACGATCTTCTAATGTTTTGTCGATAACAAACGTAAAATCATTTTAACGAAACAAATAAAATACGTAAATAGTTTGAGCCAATAGTTTTCTAACACACTTACGTTTTCACATAAAACACTAAAACAAGTATAAGTGATTTTATGATTTAGTAATACATATGTACAACAACTAGTGTTTACATATTGGGCAAAATATATACATAACTAGTATGTATTATAAATGGGTAAAAACTACAACCCATGGAACATATCCATAACCCATGGTATTGACCCATACCCATGTGACTAGGTGCATTGCACTCATCAGATACATTGTATCTAATAAAAGAACCATGGATCAACCCATAACCCATGACCCATGACCCATAACCAAAATACCCATGGGCAAAGAGGAGCGTCCAACGGATCCCTAGTTTTACACTAGACGGATCCTTGTGGGAGGGATCCGTGGGATCCGGGAACGAGAAGCATTTCTCCTCTATAAATAGTGAGCCATTTCTTCCTTTTGGCTTGCACTCTCACACATACTTTCCCCAAGTATTGTAACTCTCTAACCACTGATCCTAAGGGATCTTTCTATGTAGTTTGTCTTTTGTTTTTGTGTGATTCTCTAGGTTCCTCTTAAAGGCGAGATCACCACTTCTTGAAGTCGAGCAAGCTCAAGTCCATGAGTTGCCATGCTTCGTCATCATCAAGACTACTGAGGTTCTCTTGTTGATAGTTCTTTCTTTCTCCGTAGATGTGTTGTGTTGAAGGCATTAGTGAAGGATGCCGAAAGAGTCAAGACAAAAGCATTAGTGAAAGGTGCTTAACGTCCGTGTCAAAAGCATTAGTGAAGAATGCTAAAGGTGTCAAGACGAAGGCATTAGTGAAAGGTGCCAAGCGTTGTGTCAAGGGCATTGGTGAAGGATGCCTAGAAAACAAATCAAGTGGCATTAGTGAAGAATGCCTAGGTCGTATAATCGATGAGGTGCATCGTTATACATATAGTGATTGTTTATTTTCAAGGATGTTGATATCCTTGATGGTGTTGTAATAAGGAGTTGGTCTCCTTTGGGATTAGGTGTCGTGTAGTGTTGGGTAGTAGTTCCTCCATTGTAATGGAACTCGGTACTTAGCCTAGTACCGGATAAAGGGTAGGCGACGTTGTGGTAGGTGTGGTTCACCTTGGTGTGAAAGAACCCGGTGGTTAGCCTAGTACCGAAAAAGAGTAGGCGACGTTGTGAAGGCTTCTCCGCCATAAGGAGTTGGTGTCGTGTAGTGATTACGAACTCTCGAGTAGGTGACTCGGGAGTGGAGTAGGGCAAGGAAGGTGTCCTTGTAGCCGAACCACTATAAATACTCGTGTCGTGGTTATGTGCTTCTTACTCTTTATCTTTCATTACACTTTTATATATCTATCTATCAACGTCCAACATACACATCTAAATAGATTGACATAAGTCGATCTAAATATTTTAAAAGGAAGTTTTAAATTGGTAAAACTATTCAACCCCCTTCTAGTTTTCCACAAAATGTATCGATTAACAATTTGTTAGGTGAAATAACTCGTATTATGTTACGGATGCATGAGCGTGGTCCGAGAGGTTGAAAGGTTGCGTGAGTTGCCTCAAGACCATCCATTATCGTCGGTCTACAAACTCTACTAGGCGAGGAAGCAGATATGCATCTCTCAATCGCCTTGAAGGACCTTAGGCAACAAGCGATGAAAGTCTGGAAGGAGAAGGCAAATCTCATCAACTATTACAAATCATTATAAAAGCTTGATGAGAACTGTTTGATGATTTGTCAGGGTCGAGTTGCTATATTGTTTTACACCACCTTGCCAACCATGTGTGTTGTTTGTTTTAGCTTTTATGTTGTGAAATCATCTAAATAAGGTTGCCTATGTAGTCTAAGTGGTGGTTTCTTTGTTGTAATGCTTGACTTGTATTGTAATGCTTTTACTCTTTTATTAGTCTTCTTTTATAACATTATTCTACATTTTCACCTAATTCATTGCGGATAAAAGTAATAAAACATAACCAAAATGAAAACTTTAAAAGGTCTATAAAAACTATAAATTATTTGAACTACAGAAATTAAAAACATAACCAAACGAAACACCAAAGGTTTATACTCTAGAAATTCGAACTACAGAAAAGGTTGCTTAGTTTTAAAAACTACAGAAAATATAAACATAACCAAACGAAACACAAAAGGTTTATACTCTAGAAATTTGAACTACAGAAAAGGTTGCTTCATTTAACAAGCGCTCCAAAAGGCAAAGGTGCAAATGTTGCCTATACTCTAAAAATTCTTCAACAATGGACTCCCTCGAACAACAGCAAATGCATGGTATCAAAATTTTGTGGGCGTAACTGTTCATAATATATCTCATATTTAGGAACATCAGAGACCACAATCACCAAATGCACGGCGATCATTGAGGACCCGGTCAGAAAGTTACATTGATGGCATATGCAAAGTGATCAATGTTTTGTGCCTCAAAACACATAATATATGCAAAAAAGAAGGCATGAGTCTAGAAAACATAGCACACATGTTCTGAAACCTCTCTGTGTACGGATATAACGCCTCATAATTTTGTCAAAAATGCAATTGCCGGATGGTATGTGAAACACGGCTAGATACCGGTCGCATAGGTAGCATCATGGACGAGGATGAAAACCTAAAGTAAGAAATATACATAATATATGAGTTCAAATAAAAAAAAAAAAAAAAAAAACTATCTAGCTAAAAAAATATAAATAAATAAGTATACCATAGATATAAATATAGAATAGACAATATTTGATAACATGTTATATACTTACTGATTCACAATCTTTCCGATGTTTGCCATACCACCTACTATTGGCATATTTTTGTTTAAGGCCTTATCTCTAACCATCATCGCATGAATCGACTATCAGCATGCCCAACGAGAATTCCTCCCAAACTTAAACAAACACAACCTTACATACGCTTCAATATGCTACAAAAAAAATTAACAAATACACATTAAAAGAAACAACAAAATAAAATAACTAAAACATTAAACCAAAAAGAACCAAACACATACCGAGTCGGTCAAATATCCGGTACCCCGCGGAGGATCCAAACATAAAATCGTCATCCACCAATTTTCATATATTCGGTCGGAAATGAGAAAGGGAAAACTGCTATCATCACATTCCTCTAAATTGTAAAATTCAATAAACTTAGGACTCCAGGAAGGTCTTTGTTGCTCCTTTGCAACAAACTGAGGAGGAAGATAAACCTTACCAACAGGGATAGGTATTTGGTTTGTTGTTTTCTTTCTGGCTTTTGGTTGTGGCTCAGTTGTTTCAGGTAGTGTTGTATAGGGAGATTTACACATTGGACCAGGCATACGTAACCTATTAGGTCTCCCCTGATTGTGGTGTTGCTAAAAAAAAACAATAAAAATATGTATAAAATATATTTGGTGGGAATATAATAAGAAGAATAGTTAAAATAAAAAAAATACCGATTGGAAAACAATTGGTGAAGAAAATGTAGGATCCAGGGCATGAGAATTAATAATTGAGATCTTTTGGACATTGTGTGCCTGTAAATATAAACAATAAATTACGTTAACAAAGATATAATATATTTTTAAAATAAATATAAATCAGCAATAGCTACAATACAAAAACATACCGCCAATTGAGTGATTTGTGAACCAAAAACAAGATGTTTCACGACGGGGGAGAAAAACGTGAAGTCCTAGGGTGGCTGTAAATGTAAAAAATAGATTAAAAATATATTACGTTATGAATAATAGATTAAAAATTTAATATATTACCATATGATACGTTGGTACATCTCCTTCAAAATCAGCCATTTGCACAAGGGTGTGATGAGAATTCATCCATGGCCCATTGGAATAATGGAATGAATGATCTGCATAACATTTAGACATATTTAAAGATGACTTTAAATGTGAGTCTCCTCCAATAGTATCATTCTCAACTTCCTGGCGAGTATCCATCGGCACATCATCATTTGTATGATTTCAAGCACCAAATAGTTGTTCGTTAATTGCTTTAACACGTTGATTCATTTCTCGAACCTCTTTAACAAATTGGAATAATGGAATGAATGATCTGCATAACCTTTAGACATATTTAAAGATGACTTTAAATGTGAGTCTCCTCCAATAGTATCATTCTCAACTTCCTGGCGAGTATCCATCGGCACATCATCATTTGTATGATTTCGAGCACCAAATAGTTGTTCGTTAATTGCTTTAACACGTTGATTCATTTCTCGAACCTCTTTAACAAATTGAGGTATATCGCCGAATTGCTGTATTATAAACATGAAAAATATAGGTACATTAAGAATGCAAAAAATAATTCATTTTACAGTCATTGAATACATTGTAAAAAAATTATACATATTTATTTCTAATTATTAGTATACATTGTATTATAATAATAAAACAAAAACAAAAAAATATATGACAAATAATGAAACTAAGAATAACACAAATTACCTCATATGTCTTAATCTTGGCATTCAAGTCTCGCAACTCACACTCAATGGCATTCAATCGACTACTATCACCATGGGAGGACTTAGATGCTTTGGGCCGTGGTAGTTTAATTCTATGATTCCTATTCCTGTTAGTGATAGGTTTGGGAATACCAATTGATCGCGGATCACTAAAATAACTACGACTTTGTACCCAAAAATAACATTGATTCTCTCGTTCTGTTGGAGCAAAGGGGAGCTCAATTAGTTGAAACTACAAATTAAAACAATTATTAATAAAAATATATGCGAAAAAAAAGAAAACAATCATTATATATAGCTTACGTCAGGATCAAAATCTGGAAATAGAGTCCTACAATGACGTTTCTCAAACCTCTTTTGGACCGACCAACCAATGCCTCTAGGAATAGTATCAGACTCCTTTATCCATTACTCACTAGTGCCTGGTAAAGTCTCTTGTATCCACGTCTAAAAATACATACAAGAAAATTAAAAATGGCTAACAATATATGAATTGAAGTATATTAGTTTATATAAAACATACCTTAAAACCTCATACAAATCCATAAAGGTTGTACGCAGGTAATTTGCCACATTTCTTAGAAACCGCCTTGCCATTATATTTACTAATAACCTTATTGGCCATCTTACCCAACTTACCCTTAACTTGATTGTCAACAACATCTTTGGTTTTGTCTGGCGCAACATCTTAGTTTTTGTCTGGCTCACGAATAAAAGCAGCATTCTTAATAGTAGTATAAACGACAGGCCAACACCAAGAACCCCACATAAAATCATTAAATCTATTCAAATCGACAGCCAAACTCAAAACAATCTCACTAGCGAAAAACTTACCTTACCGTCCGGCTAATTTAAATTCGGCAAAAATAATCAAACAAACACGTAACGCATCTTCGTCGGTAATTGTATCCCACGTGTCACCATCTAATATCTCCTTAATTTTCCATAGGAAAACACCATTTCTACCATATTGCAATCCTAAACGATGTAATATTGGCAGATAATCTATCTGTGATATTTCATTTACATTAAAATGACCAAACTTTAAACCAGTACATAAACAAAACTCTTCGCGACCAAATTTGCAATAGTGCTCACTATCAATATTATATCGAAATTAGTCAGATTCAGTGTGTTGCTTTGGGTCTACATATTCTTGCCTAATGAGCATTCCATGAAGTAAAGATGGCTCGTGGTCAATATAGGGAACATTCAACCAATCACCAAAAACAACTTTGTAAAACCAATTGATATTCGTGGAGTACTTGTAGAATTTTCAACTCCGGATAATAGTTCACGCATATCATTTATAAGTGTCATCTGGCTACGTACAATAACTTTTGCATCATAAATCTACAAAATATATATACATGGTCAACAAAAAACTTTTAAATAATACATATGTATTTCATTATTTATTTAATTACATCATGTGAAAAATAAATTTACAATCCTAAATTCTGATGCTAATTGTATGGGTGAAAGTACTGTTGTGGTTAACACTGATTATCAGTGTTTCCACTGAAGCAGTACTTCAGCAGGATCAGTGTTTCCACTGAAGTGGTATCTCACTGAAGTTGTGTTTACACTGAAGAAGTGGCGTTTCCACTGAAGCACTATGAAAGTACTGATATAAGTACTGATAAATGACAGTTACAACTGCATCATTATGACCACGTTTAATTGGTCATGTAACCACTAACGGCTATAATGGGGATGATTATGAGGCTATTAATGGGCCGATTAATACTCATAATTCCATTGGAACGGTCAAGAGTAACCTCCTATAAATAGGAGATCTGAACATGCATGAAGAACACACAGAAAACACATAACACTTATAAGCGCAAGGGTTAAAGAATTGTGCCTAATTCTCTAACTGCATTTGGTCTTATCCCAAGTAGATATTCGTGATACCCAGGCATTAGGGTCGAATAGTTTACTTTGGAAAGTGATCACACGATTCCAAGTGATATCCGGTAACCACCTGGTGGTATCTGTTACTGCTGACCATTGTTTGTTTCTGCTGAAACAGTTGATCATTTCTGCTGAAGTTGATTATCTACACCCTTTTTCTGGGAGCTAACCGCCAACAATCAAAGTAAACTATTTTGTGATAATCAATGGCAACTGCTGCAATGAAACACATGGCTTCAAACTTTGCTAAGCTGGACAAGTTTGAAGGGGTGGACTTTAGGAGGTGGCAGAAGAAGATGCACTTCTTGCTGTCAAGCATGAGTGTGGTCTATGTGTTGACTACTCCAATTCCTGATGATGGTGATGATGCTACTGTGGAGCAGATCAGGAGGAGGAGCAAGTGGGAGAATGATGACTACATATGCAAAGGTCTTATTCTGAATGGTATGTCTGATTCTTTGTTTGATATTTATCAGAACTTTGAATCTTCCAAAGAACTGTGGGATTCCTTGGATGCCAAATATATGGCTGAGGATGCATCAAGTAAGAAGTTCCTTGTTAGTAATTTCACAAATTACAAAATGACTGATTCAAGACCAGTTATGGAACAATACAATGAGCTTCTTGGAATACTTGGAAGGTTTACACAACACCAAATGAACATGGATGAGGCTATCAAAGTCTCTTGTGTCATTGACAAACTCCCTCCTTCATGGAAAGATTTCAAGCATACCTTGAAACATATGAAGGAGGAGTTAACTCTTGTTGAGTTGGGCAGTCATCTGCACATTGAGGAATCTCTCAAAGTGCAGGATAATGACAAGCCAAAGAGTGGCAATGCTGCTGGACCATCTGTTGTCAATATGGTGGAGCATAACAACTCCACCAGGTACAATGACAACAAAGGCAAACGCAAATTTCATGATAACACAAGGGCAGATCCTAACAAGAAGGCAACACCTACTTGTTGGAAATGTGGCAAGACTGGTCACATTAAAAGGGACTGCAAGGGTGTTAAAGTTGGTGGTAAAGCCAATGGATCAGGCACTAATGGTTCAGGGAGTGGTGGTTCAGCCAACTCACTGAAAGGTCAGAATATGTTTAATAAGTCTTTTCAGATTTATTATGTTACATATGTATCTGAATCTTTTTATGTGCAGGATGATGATGTTACGTGGTGGGTTGACTCTGGTGCAACAGTTCATGTGTGTAAAGATAGAAGCTGGTTCAAGACTTATGAGTCACTGAATGATGGTTCTATTCTTCACATGGGAAATGAGTCAACAGCCTTGGTGCATGGTCGTGGTTGTGTAGATCTTAGGTTTAGTTCTGGAAAGATTGTAACTTTGTTTAATGTTATTCATGTCCCTGATATCAGGAAGAACTTGGTTTCAAGTAGTGTTTTGAATAATCATGGATATAAACAAGTTATTGAATCTGATAAATTTGTTCTTTCTAAATGTGGTGTTTTTATTGGTTTTGGTTATTTATGTAATCAAATGTTCAGGCTTAATATTACCACTGACAGTGTTATTTCAGCTTTTGTGACCACATATGATCAGACTGATTCTACCCTTTGGCATGCTAGACTTGGTCATGTTCACTATAAAAGAATGCAAGATATGTCTAGGGATGGTTTAATCCCTGCTTTTGACATGGACACTGAAAAGTGTAAAACTTGCATGTTGACCAAGATAACCAAGAAACCCTTTCAGGGTGTTAGTCGTGAGACTAAGATCTTGGAGATTATTCACAGTGACCTGTGTGATTTGCATGCCACTCCTTCTTTTGGGAATAAGAAGTACTTTGTGACATTTATTGATGATGCTTCTAGATTTTGTTATGTCTATTTATTACATACCAAGGATGAAGCATTAGATAAATTCAAAGTGTTTAAAACTGAAGTTGAATTACAACTTGGGTCTTTGATCAAAAGGTTAAGGACTGATAGGGGAGGTGAGTACATGGATACTCAGTACTTCCAGTCTGTTGGAATAATCCATGAAACGACTGCCCCTTATACTCCTCAGCAAAATGGTATTTCTGAAAGGAAAAACAGGGTGCTGAAGGAGATGGTTAATTCCATGTTGTCCTATTCAGGACTGAGTCAAGGGTTCTGGGGTGAAGCTATGTTAACAGCTTGCTATTTATTAAATAGGGTTCCCAACAAAAGGAACAAGGTTACCCCTTATGAACTCTGGACTAAAAAGAAACCCAACCTGAATTATCTCAAGGTTTGGGGTTGTAGGGCTGTTGTAAGACTCCCTGATCCAAAGCAAAAGACTTTGGGTGAAAGAGGCATTGACTGCATCTTTGTTGGATATGCTGAGCATTCCAAGGCTTTTAGGTTCTATGTTATTGAACCTAATGAACATGTTTCAGTTAACTCAATAATTGAATCAAGGGATGCAGATTTTGATGAGTATAGATTCTCATCAGTCCCTAGACCAAGTCAGAGGATTCCTAATGGAACTCATGACACTGGTGTATCAGAGGTCCCTGATGGTGAACCATCAGTGGTCCCTGATGAGGTTGTGGTTCAGCAACCTGAACCTGTGCTCAGGAAGAGCAAAAGGGTCAGGACTCCAAAGTCATTTGGACCTGAGTTTCAACTATACTTAGTTGAAGGTACTAGGGATGAGGTCTCAGACCAATACTCCTATTGCTTCATTGTTGAGGATGACCCCAAAACATTTGAAGAAGCAATGAAGTCCCAGGATATTGCTTTCTGGAAAGAAGCAATCAATGATGAGATGGATTCCATCATGGGCAACAACACTTGGGTGTTGGTTGATCTACCTCCTGGTTGCAAACCTCTGGGTTGCAAATGGATTTTCAAAAGGAAAATGAAGGTAGATGGAACTATTGAAAAGTTCAAGGCTATACTAGTCATTCAAGGCTTTAAACAAAAGTCAGGAATAGACTATTTTGATACTTATGCCCCTGTGGCTCGTATCAGTACCATAAGACTGCTGATTGCTATGGCATCTATTCACAATCTGGTTATTCATCAGATGGATGTGAAAACAGCTTTCTTGAATGGTGAATTGGAAGAGGAGGTTTATATGAACCAACCTCAGGGCTTCATCATGCCTGGCAATGAAAACAAGGTGTGTAAACTGATTAAGTCTCTTTATGGACTGAAACAGGCACCTAAGCAATGGCATCAAAAATTTGATGAAGTGGTTTTGTCTAGTGGTTATGTTCTTAACCAAGCTGACAAATGTGTATATAGCAAATTTGATGAATTTGGTAAAGGAGTCATCATTTGTCTATATGTTGATGACATGTTGATCTTTGGCACTGACCAAAATCAAGTTGACTTGACAAAGGAATTTTTGTCATCAAGGTTCTCCATGAAAGACATGGGGGAGGCTGATGTTATCCTTGGTATAAGGATTAAACATGAAAGTAATAGAATTTCTATCTCTCAGTCTCATTATATTGAGAAGGTACTGAGGAAATTCAATTACTTTGATTGTACTCCAGTGAGTACACCTATGGATACTTGTGAGAAGCTGATGCCTAATCATGGCAAGGCTGTATCTCAACTTGAGTACTCTAGGGTAATTGGCTGCCTGATGTATGCCATGACTTGTACAAGACCTGATATTGGTTTTGCAGTGGGAAAATTGAGCAGGTATACTAGTAATCCTAGTGCTCATCACTGGCAAGCAGTTCACAGGGTACTGAAGTATTTGAAGAGAACTATGGATTATAGTCTCTCATATACTGGTTACCCATCAGTGTTGGAAGGTTACACTGATGCAAGTTGGATCAGTAACACTGAAGACAATTCGTCTACCAGTGGCTGGGTATTCCTACTTGGTGGAGGTGCAATTTCTTAGGCATCCAAGAAACAAACTTGCATCACCAGTTCAACAATGGAATATGAATTTGTGGCTCTAGCAGCTGCTGGTAAAGAAGCTGAATGGTTGAAAAACTTGCTTCTTGAGATTCCATTGTGGCCTAAACTTATAGCACCTATTTCTATCCGGTGTGATAGTGCAGCTACATTGGCTAAGGCTTATAGCCAGATGTACAATGGTAAGTCTAGACACTTAGGTGTCAGGCATAGCATGATTCGTGAGCTTATCATGAATGGGGTGGTATCTATAGAGTTTGTGAGATCTCAACAGAACTTAGCTGATCACTTGACGAAGGGTCTGGCTAGAGACTTGGTTATAAAGTCTGCTAAAGGGATGGGTTTAAGTCCAACTTAGTCACTGAATGCTAGGACACCCAACTCCCTCCTGAGGAAACTTAGGAGCTGAGTTCAATGTGGAAAGCTGAACATTCAGTGGACTGGAGCACATGTTTTATTTACATCCCAAGGTTGTGCTCAGAACCTGCTGAAAGGAGGATGAAGTCTTTACTTCTTAATGGTTATATTTTCTTTGAAAAAGTGCTTGGCAGGAGCATGACTAAAGAGGAACCGCCTATGTAAAAGTTGAAGTTTTGCCCCTTCAGGAAGCTTTTGGACTTTTAGCTTTTACAACATTTATGAATTTGGATATGGACACATGGCTTGTATAGTGTCAGGAGCTTTTAAGTGTTTGAAAACTTGTGTGTAGTTATCTTCAGGTATTCAAATGGGTTGAAGGGTTCAATTCTTAGAACACCCTGATTCTCGAATATTTGAACGTGTAATTACTAAGATGGAAATTCAATCCTCAGGACATTTTCGTTTATGCACATGTTTTGCTTGATGTTTATTTTAAATGCAAAGGGAGTGAACTAAATTTGGGGAGGATTGTTGGAAAATTTAGTGCACTTGTGGGATGGTTCACACCTTGTAATGGGTTAGGAGGTACGGAGTGTACACCCATAAGGTCCATGAACACCCTGACTCTAATAGTGGTATGTATTGGTAGTGCTTGGTGAAAGTACTGTTGTGGTTAACACTGATTATCAGTGTTTCCACTGAAGCAGTACTTCAGCAGGATCAGTGTTTCCACTGAAGTGGTATCTCACTGAAGTTGTGTTTACACTGAAGCAGTGGCGTTTCCACTGAAGCACTATGAAAGTACTGATAAATGACAGTTACAACTGCATCATTATGACCACGTTTAATTGGTCATGTAACCACTAACGGCTATAATGGGGATGATTATGAGGCTATTAATGAGCCGATTAATACTCATAATTCCATTGGAACGGTCAAGAGTAACCTCCTATAAATAGGAGATCTGAACATGCATGAAGAACACACAGAAACACATAACACTTATAAGCGCAAGGGTTAAAGAATTGTGCCTAATTCTCTAACTGCATTTGGTCTTATCCCAAGTAGATATTCGTGATACCCAGGCATTAGGGTCGAATAATTTACTTTGGAAAGTGATCACACAATTCCAAGTGATATCCGGTAACCACCTGGTGGTATCTGTTACTGCTGACCATTGTTTGTTTCTGCTGAAACAGTTGATCGTTTCTGCTGAAGTTGATTATCTACACCCTTGTTTTGGGAGCTAACCCCCAACAGACCATTCCACTCATCTCATTAACCCAACATTCTCCAACAATAAAAACACAAATCGAATAGGGAACCAACTAAACATACGGGGACCAATATGGGACAACTAATTTGAGGATTTTGCTCTCAAGAAGGGGACCGGATTGGAACTTTATCAAAAATTGGGGACTGGATGGATTTGCTCTCATGCGCTCATCAAAAACCGGGGACCAGAATTTTGGAGTCAAGTTTAAAGAAGATGGGTAGATGATGAGGTAGATGAAAATTAAATAGGTATATTTACTACATTTAAGATGAATAGGTAAAAAAAAACACGGTTTTTCACTTTTTTCTTTTGGGAGCGCAAATAAAGGGGGAGAGCAAAATTTCTTTGCGCTATGTGTAATTTATAATTAATGTCAGATGGTTCCCTACGCGCTCAAGGTAGTTTTTTTGTAATTCTATTTTAAAAAGTAGTTTTTTTTTGTAATTCTATTCTAAAAAGTGACGTTTTGGTAATTTGTTTATAATATAATGTTTACTGAACCTTGTGCTATTTTCATATATATATATATATATATATAATATATATATATATATATATATATATATATATATATATATATATATATATATATATATATATATATATATATATATTTTTTTTCTTTTAGAAATTGAACGAGTGGTTTCTTCTCTAAAAAATTGGCTTTTAAGTGAGATAACATAAGACTAAAAAATTAGTCTCTTGGGATTTTTCATTTTTTTCATGTATAACAAATTATGGTAAATGAGTAATTATTGCAACTAATGGATTTTCCATTAGTTGCGCAGGTACGAATCCAAGCTGGCCCCGGTTTTCATCCGGTCGTTACTCCAGCGAATTATATCGTGTGGAGGCGGTACGGTTTCCGGGCGGACGCCGCCAATAATCCCCACTGCGCCAGCGTGGACCCGGTTCAGACAACATAGTCTGGGTATGTGGTGGATGAGGGCCTACCGTGTGGTAGGTGTGACTCTAGCCCAAAAAATGAAAGTCACCGTCCAAAAAAAAGTATGTACTTTTTAAAATGCACATACACACTTGAGTATACAACTACCAATAGAAAATATCTCAAACATTCTCAAAACACATACCTAAACCACTTAATTTCTTTCTGATATGTGTTTTATCATCTCTATAGTGCAAAAAAATGGAGAAAGTAAAAAAGGAGACATGCAAACACCACAAGTAAAACAATATCACAACCTCTATCGCCTTCCTATACCTTAAACCACCTCGGATCCATTCTTGTATCACTTCACCACCGCCACACATTACTAATAACACCACAAATAATCTGAATGAACCATCATATATCCCACCAATCGCATATTGGAATTCCTTAACCTATAAACACTAACGGTTCAAACGCAACCACCTTAGCCCTGACCATAACAAATGATGACGTATAGCACGTATAGCAGTGTAAGATATTGGTTTTCATAAACACATAATCATACAAATCAATGGGACGTACGGCTGAGAGTTTAGAGACAGAAAGTGGAAGATGTGAGCCTTTCTAGAGAGAGAAAGTAAACAAAAGAAAGAAGGTTAGATTAAGTGAAAGGTCCAACCCTCTACCTTGGGAGGTAGAGGGTATTTATAGTTACATACTACACGTCCTCCTTCGGACTGTGGATCAGGCATACAGTGGGTAAATACCCGTTCTTCCTCCACGATGTTGCTCTAAACTAAACTATGCTAATAACTAACTAATAACTACTAAACAACGTAAAATCTACGAGCTAAGATATGCTAAACAACAATTGGGGTGACCGACATTTTCTTATGGAATTTCCAATTCCTAACAATCTCCCCCTAAGGGAGGTCACCCCATGATTTACATTTTGAATCCTAGCATTCTATCTTTGTCTTTATGCTCGAGCTCGTAGACTTCAATTCTTCAATGTCCGCATTCTTTGTGCTTTAGCAGTGATTCTTCAAAGTCCAACTGCTTTGTACTTTTAGTGGAGGTCTTTGAACTGATCCACATCTTGATGATCTTCGAGCTTTCTTTGAGATCATCAGCCACAGTAAATCTCTGGATCACCCTTTATTGTGTTGCCTTCATGTGATGTTGTGACTTTTGGACCGACATGCTCACACTTTCTGGATCATGACATCTTTTCATCAGAGTAGCGGAAGCATCTTTGTATATCTTTGATTGTCATGATTTTCTTCAATTAAGTGTGAATGCTGTGAGCATGCGGTTGTGAATTGACTTCTCAACTCTGATCAGCTGCAACCGTCAACAGTTCCTGCAAACAACAGTTAGCAATAAAACACATGAAAGTGTCTTTGTTCACTTTCGTTGAATATAGTTGCAAGAACCACGGTTCCCCGTTGATCAGTATAAATACTGCCTGTGATCAGGTAGAATTCCGAAGAATCTCCTTGATAGGGTTTCGCAGCTTGATCTAGCCGTTCTCAAACCGGAGCGTCCCAAAGTAGACAACACGGAGTGAGTGAACCAGCGAATTGAGATTCACTGATTGATGAAAAATTGATTTGAAAAACAATCGCGTATTGCTTGAAGAAAGAGTTTTTGCAATACGACGAAGGTTTTATGAGAAAGATCACGTCTTGTCTTCAATACCGGTGTTACCTTAGTAAACACTAGTAGCATATGTATTGAACCCGGTCGCTTTAAGGTTGAATTAATGGAGGGCTATTTCTTTTCACCCTTTTCACATTCAATTCTTTTCATTCTTCAACCCCTTGATTTACCGAGACTTCGTTACTAGAACCTTGTTGGGTTTATTCCAGTTCTAGCTCTATCTCATCCGCACTCTTCCCATATTCTCATTTTCTCCTTTTTCATCATACCTAAGGACTCTACACTATCTAGTGGATTGTCCTGGGTAGATCCCTCCGACCTGGATGGATCGTGGGAACGAATACCTAACCTAACCATCCTTATAACACCATGCATAAAGTAAATTGGCGGTCTTTTCGTATTGTTCATTCCTTTATGAAACCAATTGAAAATCATTTGGAAAATCAATCAAGGTACTTGTGATATAAAATCAAAGCATTTTGTACCTTAATTGTTTTGATCATTTTAGAAATGCTCCCCCTCAACATGTGCATATGACTTTGAAATTTTTTAGCACATGAAGGCAAGAGTTCTTTGAAATATATTCTTGATCACAATTTCCGTGGAAAAAGCCATTTGATTTTCTTGGTAAATTTTCCCCCTCAAAATGTGCGATGGATATTTTCACAATTATTTCAGCACAAAGAGGAAAGAGTTCTTTTAAAGTACATCCATGATCACAATAGCCATTAAGAAACCATTTAGAAAATCAATCAAGGTACTTATGTTGAAACATAGAAATCATTGTACCTTGAAAGTTTATTTTGAAATGCTCCCTCAATATGTGCTTCGATATTCGAAAGCGCTTTTAGCACATATGGGAGAGCGACTTACACAATTGAATCAAATGATCACTTTTATCAGATTTCATAATTAAATCACAAATTCTCCCCCGATCAAAAATATCAAACCCTTTGAGATTTTGGATCCCAAGTGATTAAATAATGTTTAGAAAACATGGGAGAAAATATGGCCTGGTTTAAATACTCATCTTGTTTTTAGATAAATGATCCTCCTTAATCATGTGCATCATGTATATGAAATCATTTGGCACATGGAGGCAGGAGTGCCATTAAAGGACTAAAACAGATTTGAGATTTAAATCACGATCTCTCCCCCGATCAAAAATTTCAAGTCTTTTGAGATTTGTGATCTCAACTGATTTAAATCATTTAGAAAAGTTTGGGGAAAGACGTGGCCTGATTTAAATTTGAAAAATGACGGATAAGGACCAATTTTAGACATTAAAGATTGTTAGTGCCAGGTATGATAGTTTTAAGAGATCTTTAAGTAAAATAAAACAATTTCACAATCAAACAAGAACAGAAAAAATTTCATTTTGAAAGATCTTGATTCAAAAGAAAAATCATACCATGACATAACATTAAATCTTTAGATCACCACTTTATATTGTACAAAATGGACTTGATAGATGAAATATCGTTTGAAAATATTTAGTTTGAAATCACTCTCCCCCTCAAT
This sequence comes from Chrysanthemum lavandulifolium, assembly GCA_022545495.1. Taxonomy (NCBI): domain Eukaryota; kingdom Viridiplantae; phylum Streptophyta; class Magnoliopsida; order Asterales; family Asteraceae; genus Chrysanthemum; species Chrysanthemum lavandulifolium. The sequence continues at coordinate 116,582,985 of CM040242.1, forward strand.
CAATGACCGTAGTCGTTGATTGAGTGACTAAAGTTTTGATAAAGTGAAGTCCGGTGATTTTTACAAATTAAGTCCAATTTATTTTCAAAACCAATATTTTTCCATTTTCAAAAACAATATTTTAAAATTGTTTTAAAAAATGGTATCATCCACTACTTGTCCCGCACAAAGATCGTTAGGTGGTTGAGTACATACATTGTTCTTTGTAAGGCTCGAAGAAAACCATCTGGCGATGCAGTGAGACCTCTGAAGTTGCATCTATTGTGCCAACTATCCATAGAGAGATTTAATTAAGCTCCGTTTCTTCATTTGTCGACCCAAGAGATAGTTGCCCTTTCCTTTCGGCATCCAATCATCATTTGTGGGATCCGGATCGGGAACATTCTTATAATCCTTGATATCTGCATACGTTAGTCAACACAAACAAATATATGGTGGTCGATAACACCCAAACATCAATCGACTAATAAAAGTCAATTCAACATATCAATCAGATCATGTAAAGGCATGGGAATAATGTGTTCATCAAACTCTAATCATCTAATCCTAACAATCATATCCTAGGCACCTAGTCCTTCAACATAGGTTAACATCATTTTCAGTTAAGCATATAGGATAATTAGATAAGCCCGATAGATGATATAAATTTGAAAAACATTCTCCCCCTCAATCAATGACTCTTTCTCTTGAAAAGTTTTAAAAGCGCTGAAGTCATTGATTGAGTTTTTGCAATTTTATGAAAACTTGATTCTGATTTATTTTCAAGCAACTCATTTACCACCATTTTGTTCAAACAAATATTTTTCTGAAGAATTTTAGACGGAAAATTATTTGAGTAGGAACACAGATCCTTCGACATACTTTCCTCATATTGTTTAAGGATAAGTACGAAATATTTGAGAATTTTGGTTTAGCGCGCACTTTCCTTTCTTGAAGAGCGGGTTGCTATCGAAATAATAGCAAACCATAGTTTTGAAGAACGGGTTCTGATCAAGTAAGCGCAAGCCATATTTTGAGACATGTTTTGGAAAAGAATATTTACACGTCCTGCTCGAACTTCATCTATGGTCCTGTGCCATTATTGAATGACATTTCTAAGACCGTAGATGTTATCGATACCAGACGACATGTCTTGAGAAAACATATTTTTTTGTCATTTTCAAATTTGCTGTTTTTTATGGGTTTTCGTTGGTTTTATATTTTTCTAATTTCTTTTTCTGGTTTTATATTTATGTATTTTGTTTTTGATAAATATTTACAAAGATAGTATAGATGATATAGTTTAAGAAGATGATGATACGAGTACCGAGATAAGGATATCGAACAGCCCCATTGTAAAAGATAGAACTCATCATCTCTTAAACTTTCACCACCAAAGCTTTCGAGGCTCCTGAATTAAGAGAAATTGGACCATCCGAAAGTGAGACTTTCGCGCCTTCCCGAACCAGTAAATCCTTTTGTTGAAGCGATTCAAGCTCTATTTCAAGCTTGCTTTAGCTGGTGCTGCGAAGCACACCATTATCATCGATCTTGCTGCTCCTTTTTAAGAATGATCTTTGTGATTCTTCGTTTGGGGTTATATCATCAAGTAGAACAACAACGTATCATCCCACACATGAAACAATCTTCTCATATTTCTTTTCTACTGACGTCTGAAGCGATCCATACCAACAGGTGTCAAGAGACAAATTTCCCCCAAGTAGTTGAATTGATGGCGCCAGTCTCATAGAAATAGAGCTCATGAACCCGAATACACATATCCCTAAAGACAGATAACCTTATAACATCGAAGTATTAGATTAAGTTCGATATCCAAAAATAACCCAAGTATACTTTTCTCTCCCACGAAGAAAGTGTATGAAGCTCAAGAACGAAGGCACCAATGCCCAAGAGAGAATAACCGATAACATTGAAGTAGCATCTTGAATCATCGATTATCTCTACGGAAGTCAACTCGGAATAAGTGATTATATCTCGAATCAACGATTAAGCTCTCAAGTGAAACGGTGGCGTCCCCAATGTACACAATCTCTCTCCACGATGATTGCGATAGCATCAAAATCATCACACACTTGTGTACCTATTTTATCACCAGAAACTAACTCTTCCATCTCTTCCCCCACATAGTTGGAATAATAACACTAAACGCCATGAGTCAAAACTTGAGTTTCTCTGCGGTAATGAAATTTGTCTTCCCGGGATATCTTAAATCACTTAGAAGTATTAAGTTCATCAAGTTTACTCGAGTTTAGATGTGTGTCTCCTTCCCCCTTGCTGGTTTCGATACTTCAGAATCAGCAACTCATAATTAGACCAAATACTTGAAATCTGTTGAGAAGAATACTTAGAAGTCTTCGTGAGAATCAACTTGCTGAAGTAGAATGTGAGCAAGTCTAATTGGGGATTAAATCAGGCTTTTCACTCTCCCCCAATTAGTACTCTCCCCTAAACCGACAATCTATTTGATAAATGCCCGAAATAAGAAGAAGTCTTTAGATCGTTAAATGCAATTCGTCTTTTAGTCTTCTAACATGTAGCAGAAAATGTAGAACAGACTGTAGATTCGACCTTCTTCAAGATTGTCCAGTTGGGGATCAAAAAGCTAACATCTTCTTCTCACCAAAGGCATTCCCGTTAACTAACATATAGCAAATCCCCTTAACTAAAATCCCTCCCAATCAAACAAGAACAGAAAGATGTTCATCAAGGAAATTAGCAATCAGCCCGCAACGAACACACTAAATGGTAACACCAAACTACCAATCACATCAAACAAGAACAAATAGATTGTTCGGAATCATCATGTTGATGTGTATGTGAAGCATTAACCGGAAGCACTTTGTCGATAAACTCATTAGTCCGTGAGAAGATGTCAACCAATGACTCTTAGAAGAAACATCATGTAAAGATGACCCGATAAGAAGAAGCTCGGTTCTTACATGAGTTTGGAGCCTTTTGACCATTTATTCTCAGATATTAATCAACATGCAGAATTATCACACTTCTTCTCCCCCTCAAGAATTGCATACGGAGATGCTATTCTTGATTAAACAAGTGATTATCATCCAAATGTAGTCTATTCACACTTCTCCCCCTCAAAGGTTGCATATGATGTCACCATCTACATTTTAATTGAGCAAGTGGAATAAGACACAATTCCCGATAAGCAGATCCACTTGATGTTTGAACGCGCATGGAAAAAGCATGAAGCATGTTGACGAAAATGGTCATAAATGAGAAGATTTCTCTTCTTCGGAAGATAAAGCGCACTGAAGCATACACTTTTCTTTTCTTTAGAGTACGAGGCTTGAACTGTTGTGTTCAAACGTCATAAGAAGATTTCTCTACTTCAGAAGATAAAGCGCACTGAAACGTACACTTTTCTTTTCTTTAGAGAACGAGGCTTGAACTGTTGTGTTCAAACATCATAGCTGATTGAATATCAAGGTTGAGTTACTAGAACCTGTGAGTTATGAGATATCAATCCTTTTGTTATCCATACTTTAAGCCAGTCCATGTATTGAAGGATCAAAGTATCTGCAACAAGGTAAGGACTACCTGCACTAACATTACAAGCTTGATTCATATATATATATGGGTTAGTGACATTAGTATCCAAACCCTTTGGGGTTTCATGGTCAACCTTGATTTTGCTATCGGTAAACAGCTTTCTGGTAGGTATCCACCTAAGTCCAACATCCTTAAACATTCTAACAAACGATATCCACTTATGGCAAGGTCTAGGATTGTTGATATTCTTATGCGAGACTTATCGTTATTCCTAGACTCCAAAGATTTAGCAGTTGGGATCCATCTAGGTGAAGTTTTAGGTTTGTTTTGCTTCATAACATGTTGAACCTTAGCCATGTTAGTAGCCTTAGTGGATTGTTTCTTAGCATGTGAATTAGGAAAATGTTTCTTATTTGGAAAAGACTCAGAATTTCTAGTTTTATTTTCTACATGCTTAGCATTCTTCTTCATATAACTACTCTTAGATGCAAGCCAACCCCTAGTCTTTTGAGTGTTCCTAGGTAATGGTTTACAACTACTAGTAGTGCCTTGAAATCTCGTGGAATGCATCACCCTAGGTCTTGCACCTAAAATTACATCTTTTCGAATCTGTGCCTTTTCCTAGCTTCTTCTAGATAATAGTTCTTCCACAAGTCATTCATATCATATGAATTATGGGTTTTAATGCTTGGTTTTGACAATTGTTTCGAACTATTCCTAGAGGTCTGCCGGGTAGAAGTATCTACTTGTTGAGGGTTAACAGAGCTAGAAGCATTATTCTTAGGTAACTTAGGTGAAGTGGTGGTTTTGACAAAACTTGTATCGCATCAACTTAGGAGGCAAGCCTTGTCTTTAAAGATTTTGTTCTTTCGGATATAAATGCGAGGGTCGCCTAACAACGGACCGGTCTCTAGTGGGATGAGAAGCGGCTTCCCAAGGTTGATGGTTTTGTAAACTTAGTGTTCACAATTTTCCTACGGTTTTCTAAGCTCATTCTTTAAGGCAACAATAGCGAAACTCTTTTCACGAAGTTGAGCTTTGAGATCATCAATTTTGCTATCAAAGAGTTTGTTTGTTCCATTGACTTAGTTCTAGCTTCTTTGATGAGTCACTTAGTTCTATGTGATGCTTTCAAAGTCTCATTTTCCTTTAGTAATTTAGCCACATAAATTGATGATTCATTATTTCTTGTTATAATAGAATCAATGTCTTGTGCAGTCTTGACCGAATTACTTTTCACATGCATACCGAAATATGTTTCTTCAAAATGTTGATTGTCGAGTTTTGGCTTGAAGTGAGCTTGTAAATCGTTTATTTCAAAAATTCACGAAATTGTGAAATTTCGGATTTTACATGGTTTCATAGATTGAAAACTTTCCTCCTTTCTTTGTATTGCAATTTCAAGTGAAATGCAATGTTTTTCAAGTTTTGAGAATTTGTTTGAAAGTTCATCAAAAGCCTTTTTATCAACCATATTAGCTGTTTTGAAATTATTAGTCTCAGCCTCAACCAATGAGCATTTATCAGAATCATGTTCAACATTTAGATCAGTTTGTTTAGGTACATTTGCAGATGCACTATGTTGAACAGTTAAGGGTAGCTCATTACATGACACATGTTCAATAGTCGGTCTGATATCCGCATCCACATCATGTGTAACAAGAGTCACCGGACATTGGTCGTGTCAAGCTTATCTATCTCCGAGCCTATGTATTCAAAGGTCAACCGATCCATCATCCGGTGCTTTACCCGACTCAACACTACAATCTTTTGATTGTGCCCGACATTCATTCCCCTTCGACATCTGCATCTACTTCTTGTGTGTTAGAGTAATCGAACATTTGGTTACATCATTATTTGTTGTCTCGACATCTCGCATTCAACAACACCCGATTCTTCAACCGATACATTACCCAACTCATCACAACTATCTCTCAACCGCACTGACTCTCATCCACTTTTTCATCTTTCGAGTAACTTCCTCAATATACTTCTCCACATTATCCATGAGATGGATAATTGTCCCTATGAACACGCTTAATTTCCATTCCAGTGTGTCTCTTGAAAGACATTTCAGTCATGTCTTGATCATAATCTGATGTAAATTCACTTCTAATGAATGACTGAAATTGTTTGTAGATCACTTGAAGTGCAGCACTGGAACTATCCTTTTGAACCTTCTTTTTGTCAAGTTGTAGCTCCAATTGTTCTAAGTTTAAGAATAATGTGCTCGTGAACGTTGATAATTCTTGAAGAAAAAGTGCAGTAAATGTTCGTTCAATTCCCATAGATAGAAGTAATGTGAGGTGTGAATGAAGTTGTCGATAAGGTTCAATGCAACTTTCCTTATCCTTTGCACAAGCATTCGTATCATTGATGGTGCATTTATGTCTTTTCGTAGTCTCAACCCGGAGATATCACATCCTCATTGATTGATTCAATCATCTTTAACCGCTCGATGTAGCAAATATTCTCATGATTGTCTACAACATCATACAATTTAAGTATTTCAAATCACCGGATCAAGAGTGTAAGACATGATGTGATTGAGCACGGATTTTACAAGTCTGTGATTTAAACCGAGAAATAGAATCTTTCGCGGGATTTTACAAAATCAAGACAAAACCGTAAGATAGTGAGAAGTATAATGTAGTAAAGGAATTAGAAGATGATAAGGAAGTAAAAATATGTTGGTGTTATGGTTGAGTTTGTGATATTCCCTAATTCTTTATATGTATACCCCCTGTTCGGCGGATCGAAAACACAGGTTTTGTATGTTAGGTTTAGAGACAAATCGCAGGAATTGACAAATCGCTTAGCAGACAACTCGCTTAGCAGACACCTCGCATTGTAGAAAACTCGATAGGCGCACAACCTCGCTAGCGGACAACTCGCTTAGCGAGACAACTCGCATTGGCGACAACTCCCATAGGCGACAACTCGCTTAGCAGACAAGTCGCTAGCGTACAACTCGCTAATGACAACTCGCTAATGTACAACTCGCATAATGGACAACTCGATAATGAGATAACTCGCTTCAATAAGCAAGCTCAGAATAGACAAGTCACATCACACATAGGATAACTCGCATCCAAGAAATGCCTAACGTGTCTGATGCAGGTTTTACTGACCAGGTTTTAATATTTATAAAGTCTCGTTATACCTATGGTCTACCCTAATGCACTAACGGGCAGTGTACCCGGTCGTGTGTAGTGTAGTAATCGGTAAAGCCGAGGTCGTCCCAAGAGCTATGTAAGTTGGATTATTTTTAAGTCTAGGTGTCACAGATTTAATAATAGTTTCGATAGGGAATTAATTAATTAAACTACTAAAACAGAATAAAGCAAAAGTAGATAAATGGTAAGAGTGGTGCTATCCTAGTTAATCCTCCTAGCTAGTTATGTCTATGTCTACTTACTTCCAATTACTTGGTGGGGTCAAAGTGGAGAGGACAACATTTGGTCAATTCGTCTCTAACCTATCAGCAAAGATGCCACCACGGAGAAGTCGGTGTCCCTCATAAGACTTGTTGTTCTGGTCCCCTAAGCCAAGTCATTAAGCACCGCTACATGCTAGATTTATAATAGTGAGTTCCGGCCGTTAGGAACTTAGACACTCACCCCTAATTCTTAAGTTCATCCAAACGATAGGTGATCGGTTGGTCAAATCGCATAAGTAGAAAGGGTCGTGGGTTGGTCATATCTTACCCTTCCCGTCTCATCCGCTCACCTAGGGTCGGTTGGTCATATCTCCTAGGCAATTGGCCTCACCGCCATTCAAAACTACCCAACCAAGGGTGGCTACCAACAAACTATGCATGCATACATTTAGAAATAATTGTACGGAAGTAAAGTAAACGCAAACAAAACAATTAAGGAATCATAACTAGGCCGACCAAGAGGTGCTTAGCGCTCATATTAATCATACAAACCAATTCAATATTCAAAGGTATGAAATACATGAATTAAAAGTAAAGAAATATAAAATGCTAATGCTTATCGTAGGGAGTGATTTCTCCTTAGGAGAGACTCAGTATGCTCCTTTAGACCTGCCTTGAGCTTTTTCCCACGTTCTCTGAGTGTTGTGTGTGGAATGGGATGATTAGAAATACTGGAATTCGTGGGGTATTTATAGGCCAGATCTGGGTTACGGCGTAACTAATATAGGAGTTACGCCGTAACCTTCTATTTCTTCGTATTTTGCACTAGATCTGCTGGTTACGGCATAACCTTATGAATGGTTATGCCATAGTCTTCAATAAAACTTAGTTACGTCGTAGTTGATGGAGTAGTTACGGCGTAAGTATCAGCGGCGTGGAACCTCATTTGACCTAATATAGTTACGTCGTAACCTTTGGGAAGAGTTACGCTGTAACCTTATGATAAGTTGGTTTTCTGAGTCACACAATAGTTACGGCGTAATGTGAGAGACGAGTTACGCCGTAACTTCTTCAAAATCAGCATACTATGATAAATCTTTAGATAATTCTCCAATTCCGCGTCTCTTTAGCTCCAATGCTCGTAATTTACCTGAAAGTGGAAAACAAGCGTAAATCCCTATAAATGATATAAATTACAAGCATTATCGGGGGAAATTGACACTTAATAATCAAGACTATTTGATGTTATCGGTGTCTCAACTCGCATCCAATAAACATTCAAAAAACACCACTTTTCAATCCAAAAACAACCCAACCACGATGATTCAAGCCTTCCAAATCAAAACCTAAACACTTATAATGATTCTAAACACAAAAGTACAATCAAAATCCAAACTTTAACACAAGAAATGATCCAAATGATGTAAGCTACTCTAAAATCATTCAAACCCAAAAAAAACCTTATGAAAGCCACTAGAAATCCAAGAATATGAAAGATGAGTGATCAAACCATGGCTCTGATACCAATTGTAAGATATTGGATTTCATAAACACATAATCACACAAATCAATAGGACGTATGGCTTAGAGTTTAGAGAGAGAAAGTGAAAGATGAGAGCCTTTCTAGAGAGAGAAAGTAAACAAAAGAAAGAAGGTTAGATTAAGTGAAAGGTCTGTTAATACAAATAAGCCGTAAAAACGTTTACTTATATTTTACGATCTTCTAATGTTTTGTCGATAACAAACGTAAAATCATTTTAACGAAACAAATAAAATACGTAAATGGTTTGAACTAATAGTTTCTAACATATCCACATTTTCACATAAAACACTAAAACAAGTATAAGTGACTTTATGATTTAATATTACATATGTACAACAACTAGTGTTTACATATTTGGGTAAAATATACACATAACTAGTATGTAGTATATTGGGTAATATAAATGGGTAGAAACTTAAGTATCATAACCCATTGGGCAAATACATTGAATGTAGTTGGCTACAACCCAAAGCCCATGACCCATGGAGCTTGACCCATAACCCATTGCATGACATCATGCTTATATCATACATGGATAATATCCATAACCCATGGTTTTGACCCATACCCATGTGACTAGGTGCATTGCACTCAAGAGATACATTATATCTAGCTAAAACCCATGGATCAACCCATGACCCATGACACATAACCAAAAATACCCATGGGTAAAGAGGAGCGTCCACGGATCCCTAGTTTACGCTAGACGGATCCTTGTGGGAGGGATCCAGAGATCCGGGAACAGATATATTTTTCTTTTATAAATAGTGAGCTATTTCTTCATTGTTGCTCACCCTTTCTAACATACTTTCCCTAGAGTTGAAAACTCTCTAACCTCATATCCAAGATTTCTATGTTTGTAGTTTTGTTTTTGTATGATCTTCTAGGTTCCTCTTAAAGGCGAGATCACCACCTTTGAAGCCGGGCAAGCTCAAGTCCATGAGTTGCCATGCTTCCTCATCATCAAGACTCATCAAGTCTTCTTGTTGATGATTGTTTATCTTTACTAAGAAGTGTTGAAGACATTTGTGAAAGGTGTCTCAAGTGTCAAGACAAAGATATTAGTGAAGGGTATCTATCGTCACATCATTAGCACTTGTGGTAGGTGCTTAGAAGTCAAGACTAGAAGCATTATTAAAGGGTGCTTAGAAGTTAAGACACAAGACATTAGTTGAAGGGTGTCTTGAAGATCTAGTTAAAGGCATTAGTGAAAGGTGCCTTAGATGTACATTCGATATGGTGTGTTTCGATGTACAAGATAGACTAGTATTAGATCCAAGGATATTGATATCCTTGATGATGTTGTAGAAAGGAGTGGATCTCCTTGGGATTAGTCGTTGGTGTAGTGTTGGGTAGTAGTTCCTCCATTGCAATGGAACTAGGTGCTTAGCCTAGTACCCAATAAAGGGTAGGCGACGTTGTGTAGATGTGGTTCACCTTGGTGTGAAAGAACTAGGTACTTAGCCTAGTACCTTATAAAGGGTAGGCGACGTTGTGTAGGTGTGGTTCACCTTGGAGTGAAAGAACCCGTGGTTAGCCTAGCAGGAAAAAGGGTAAGCGACGTTGTGAAGGCTTCTCCGCCATAAGGATATTGGTGTAGTGTTTACGAACTCTCGAGTAGGTGACTCGGGAGTGGAGTAGGCAAGGAAGGTGTCCTTGTAGCCGAACCACTATAAATACTCGCGTTGTGGTTTTATGCTTCTTACTCTTATCTTTTCATTACATACTTTTATATGCTTGTTTATCAACATCTAACACACACGTCCAAATAGATTGACATAAGTCGATCTACATAGTTTAAAAGGGAGTTTTAATTGGCAAAACTATTCAACCCCCCATTCTAGTTTTCCACAAGGTCCAACACAACGTCCTCCTTCGAACTGTGGATCAGGCATACAGTGGGTAAAGACCCGTCCTTCCTCCACGGTGTTGCTCTAAACTAAACTATGCTAATAACTAACTAATAACTACTAAATAACGTAAAGTCTACGAGCTAAGATATGCTAAACAACAATTGGGGTGACCGACACTTTCTTATGGAATTTGCAATTCCTAACAAGCAGGCCTACTGGGCTTAGCTCGTACTATAGACATTCTACGCCCATGCCCAACAACGAAACAACCAGGAGTACTGGATCAACAATAAGCCCAATAACTTGGCTACGGTCCAGACTCAAGGACGCACGCAGAATTCCTATCGGACAAAACCTCTGGCCGCGGAAAGGGTTATGTGTCCGCATCCGCGACTATTACGTAACCTTGTCCGACAAGGGTCCCACTCCGGCCACTAACTTTTATATGCGAGTTGTTAGGAAACCCTAGCAGTGAGCCTCACCTATAAAAAGGGTTTCAACCCTCTCAAAAGGTACAACTTTCTCTCTCATAATAACACACACACTCTTATTATCTCTGACAAGAATGTATACTTACTCTCAAGACGGAGCTTAATCATGGGGTCCGTCCCCACGGTAAGCCTAACGGTTTACTCTCACTTGTGCAGAGATTCAATCAATCACTTGAATTAGTACAAGATTAGCCCATCAACAGCTTGTTGGTCCAGTCCAACAAGCATCATACACACTCATTATTACCCGTCACACATTTTGTACTAACAAGTTGGCACCATCCGTGGGACCCGTACACAACTGCGTTCTCAAAAAATACTCACCATGAGCAATCGGCCCGGACCGATTCCCGCCCTCGCATGTGTCAGGCAGAATATGTTGGAAAGGGAAGGTGAAACATCTCTGGTGGAAATTGAGGGACCCGCATCCGAGACAGCCCTCGGGAGATACTACGACAAGTATTACGACCAGATTTTACCAATTGTGACAGAGAAAGTCCGAAGGAAAAGAAAGAGCCAAAGCGTTGGATGCAATAAAAACTCACCGACTTCGCAAAGTACCACAACGTTCGAGTCGAACGCAGAAAGGAAGGAGAGATTTGAGACAAAATCTTGAGTCTAAGAAACGCCGAGACACAAGAAGGCTTCGATCGGAGGCACATTCGGCCTAGATCGCCAAGAAAGGAGGATGTGGAATGAGAGGCGGTGTTTAAAGGCTACGCAAAGATGTATTCCACAGCCGGGAGATGTGGAAAGAGCATCTCGGTGTATTCAAGATCCCATATGATCAACTCGCCACAGTTACCAAAGAAGGGGGAAAAGCTATTATCATAGCTCCTGCTCGCGAAAAACAGAACCTAACTCTAGGAGGCATGGAACCGATAAGGCACATTCGCAGAAGATAGGCGAACACTCTGAAATCGAAAATAGTGGAAGCTTACATCGGAAGTCCGGATCCAAGAAACGAAAGTCCAACGTTGGTGGTGACGACCTGGCCTGACCATGGGTATGTAAGGAGACTGATACGTTTACTCTACGCATCCGTTAATTTGAAATGACAACGAAAACACGTATTCCAACTAATGTGAAAACATATGACGGAAGTGGGGACCCAGAAGATCATCTCAAGATCTTCCAGGCAGCGGCGAAGGTAGAGCGCTGGGCCATGCCAACCTGGTGTCATATGTTAACTCCACGCTTACTGGATCCGCTAGGGTTTGGTTTGATGACCTTCCGCCGGAATCAGTAGACAGTTACGATGAAAAGATTTCTTCCTGGCTAACTTCCTCCAACAAAAGAAGTGCATTAAAGATCTTGTGGAGCTCCACCACATCAAGCAAAAGTAAGGTGAATTTACAGAAGACTTCGTACAAAGGGAGCGCCAAAAATTATGAAAATCTCAGGATTCATGCATGGAGTCACCGATCCGGAACTAATTAATGGTTACATGACATGATTCCAAAACCAATGAATGAAGTGATGAATATAAAAACATCTTTCTTACGGGGAGAAACAGCTTCCGGGAATAAAGAAAGGAGGAAACCATGGATACAAATGCCGAGGAAACAAAACGCCGTTGGGCATCGACAAAATTTCAAAAGGGATTTCAGGAACGGGTTTAGAACAAGAGAAAGATAAAACGCCTTCCCCACCTCTCCTAAACCTTTAAGGGAAGTACCGACACCAAAGAAAACAAGATCTCCCAAGTTACCTTCAACCACCCCAACTGAAGAAAAGAACAACGACAAATTCTGTGAATTCCATGGAAAAGCAAGACATAATACGGATGAATGTCTTCATCTAAAAAAGCAAAGAGAAGAAAGAAAGGAAGGAAAGATGGTAGAAGAGAAAGAAGAGATGGAAAAAACCAAAGATTAAGCACGGTGTAGCCACAACCATAACCATAACAAAACAAAAAAAATATATCAACTTTATTTATAACAAAACACAAGGCGGAAACATCTCACACAACAGACGTAATAGAGAAGCATAATATGGATGTACGCGGAAAGACCGCGTAGCCTCAACTATGACATCCTCCGCCAGAACAAGCAGCGGAAATGCGCAAACGATTAGACAACGACACGGACGATAAAATCATAACTCCTGTGTGACAGACGTAATAAATAAACCCACAACGTCATCAAATACCAAATAAAAAAGGGGGAGATACGAATATCCTCACGAAAAGGAAAAACCCTTGTTCTCTTATATTTATAGACGATACTTCAGGCCCGAAAAGTCTCAGTCAAGACACCAAGTCAGGAGGCAAGGAGCCAACGGCAACAAAAGGAACGAATCTTCGAAAAAGACTCTAGCGCCAAGTACAAGTGTCAAAGAGCTACTCTACCACCCCGGTACGACTAGCTCAGAGGAAGTCATATGAAAACACCACAGCAAACAAAAGAGACGCTGCCTAAGGAATTTGTGGGAGATGTATACCGGAAAAAAGATAACTCATAAGAAAGAAAGTAAAGGGTCGCAATGGAATGGAGGTAAGACTCGAAAGCAAAAATAACAGCCGCAGAAGAAACGCTGTCAACAAAAATGGGGGAGGAGTCAAAGACCACGTTTCAACAAAACCCATACTCGGGAAAGGAAGCCTATAAACAACATGGAAAAAAGGGACCTTACTTATTATGTAAAATGGGTCGCAAGAGCAAGCAGAGGCTCACCGGAACACATAGAAACGCATCCGATGCGAATCATAAATGATACAATGGGATAGTAACAACAGAATCAAGACAAGCACGCGGTGCCGAGAGGGTAAAGCACCCGATAACGACATAATAACCCAGCCATTGAGGAAATAAAAGGATAAACCTTATCCAAATACTCAAACAAGAAAGAAAATCTGGGAAGTACAGATTTACATTCCTTCTTAAGAAACTTTATGTCAAATCCAACAGGGCAAGCAGATGCTTAGGCTACGAGCCTAGGCACGTGCCTACCTACCAAACAATAGATCAAAATTAATGCTCACGCGTGCAAGAACAGTAAAAACTTCGTTATAAATACACGAAGTAAAAAAAAGGGAAAGGAAAAATAAGCAAGAAGGAAAGAATCATTCATTAACACTAAAAACCTCTGCATAGAAACCACCAAAGAAAAAATTGGAAAGCACTTCGAAAGAAGCTAAAGATGTTATTCAGAAGAAGAGCATGATCGAACATGACACAACAAGAACATAGTTTTTTTTCAATAACAACACGCCATTCATCTGCGACAGTTTTCAAAAAAATTACGAATCACCTAAGCCTTTACCCCCATGATGAAAAAACCAAAAGAAGACGTAAAAGCCAAGCAGATTGTAATAACTCGAAGTTTTCATCTCGTAAATTACAATCGTCACAACAACCAAAATTTGGAATTTTGCAAACGCGAGGTAAATTGAGAATGTGAACGAATTATAAAGACTACGTTATTCTACTTATAAATCTATAGTTAATCTATAATATGATGTAAATATTTAATTTTAACCTAAGTTAAATAAGAATCTACATTTATAAGACACATATAAATATATACATGCCTAAATATACATTTTTCCTAGACTACTTTTATTTTTATTTTGTACACTACTTATAATTCAAAAAAATGTCTAGGTTCATTAGAATGGAAAAATGGAAAGAGTCTCCCCCATCAACAAAAATATTCGGTATTTAATATTCCATATCCCCATCCATTTAATTTTTTAAAATCGAATATCCCAAGTCCCCTCCTATTAAAAATCCTAAACCGAATATCCCATTTGTTTTCAAAACCCTAGATTGGTTCTTCTACATTTAAAAATTAAAAAAAAAACAAAAAAAAAACAAAAAAAACAAAAAAATACCCTAAAGGGTATTATCAACGATTGGCAGCAGCAGCAAGGGTTCCAGAAATCCTCTCTAGGGCACGTTTGGGTGGTACTACAGTAGTTGGAGTCATGGGGAAGGTGGTGAGGTCGACTAGCAGCAGATTCTTGTGGGTTCGAGTGTGTTTTCGGTCATGTAATCTGTAGAGGGTCGCTTGGGTTGTTGGGTCCGTGTTCTTGTCCTAAAAATCGGCTAAGGTTTGTGTGTTTCTCATCTCATTTATTATTTTTTTAGTCAGCTATCAAATATTTTGACTCTTGAGTTTATTCATGCCATACGAAATTTTTAAGGGTTGTTTGGATTCGTTAGAAAGGGTATTTCGACCATGTGTGTTTTTCTTCGCTTCGATCTCATTTTTTTAGCCTTTGATCGACTATAATCATCATTATTACAAGCTTTCGTAAGCCCATTGATTCATATTGATTGAAAATAGACCAAATAAAGAAACCCTGGGTCTTTTAAAATCAAGTGATGTTATGATTTTATGTGATGTAAGTGTTGGTTGGTTCAATAACTTTGTGTTGGGTGTATATAAAATTCATAAGCCGGAAAACATGAAATTTTAGGCATGCTAAGATGATATAAAAACAGGTTATATGGCCTTCATGGGTCACAGGTGCATTTGGTTAAGCAAAACACATGTTATGATGACATTAGACGGGTCTTTGGTCGGACTGTTTTGGAATCCGAATTTAGGAACCTTGTAATTGGAGTTTCATAAAGGTTAAAATCTGGATTTGTTTTGGAAAAACTTATTTTATGTCTTAGTTACGTTTTCCAAGATGTTTGGTCGAATTTGGAGTTGTCTAAGTCGTATTTTTGAATTTTACAAGATCAAGTGTCAAAGCTGAGAAAACGGGTCTGAAATTTAGTTGGATTGTTTGATTTTTCAATTTAAATCCATAGTGAATTGGGAGCTCTCCTTTTATAGGAGTGATATTTAGGATATAAATAAATTTTTGGGATTTTTGGGAATTTTTCTAGGATGTCTAAACAGGTCTAATAAGCATAAACTTTTGAGGTGTACTTCCTGAACACTTTCTGGACAGGCCTGGACTTATGATTTTCCATAGGCCATTTGACCTGGAAATAAAATCCCCCAAAATTTGTAGAGTCTCTTTACTCATATGGGAACCCCTGGGAATTTTCTTAATTTTATTTGAGCTAAGTAAGTATTCTATAAAATTGCTAAAGTCCGCATGCATTTGAAATACTAAAAGATGTAAATTTATGAACTTGAAACTAAGTATAAATGGGAGATAAGTTAAACATGATTTATAAATGGAACAAATATGTGATTTATGATATGTCCTAATGTAGATTTAGTGAAGCGGGAACGTTGAGCTTGCTTGTGGGCCTTACTCTTACGCACACACATTTGAGGTACATATATTCCGTCATTTTAGTAATGACACTCCTTTTCTCTCATGACTCTTGTCCATTTTGATATTCGATTCGTATTCCCCTTGCTTTGATTTGATATGATCCATTTGATATGATTCATTTTGGTATGATCCTATTGTTTGATATTCGATTAGTTATTCGTTTGATATGTTATCCATTTGAGATCCCTTATTGATATGATTCCATTATATGATCAGTTTGATATGATATGATTTGTTTTGTTTGGTTGCCCGAGCTAACTAGCCATGGAGGTACCATGGCCATGTCATTGATGCACCAATGGCATGACACTATCTGGGGCGGTGTGATTAGTCCCCGGCGTTCCCTTTTGATATGATTATGATATGTGTGCACTTGGCCATTATGAATACGTATGTTGTACTGACATATGTATATTTGATGTGTTTTGCAGGAGCGTATGGATGCATCCTAGGTACTCAGTTCAGTTTAGGTGATGTGGTGTGTGTGTGCAATACACCCCCTCACATTTGGGAGCTAGCTACTCCATTTGGTACTTGAGAGGTGTAACATCCCGCCTACTGATACACAATATTGTCCGCTTTGCCTTGATGGCTCACGGCTTTGTTTTTGTGGCCCTCGTGTGAGACTTCCTGGTAGGTCACCCATACTAGTGCTACTCTCACACGAGCACGCATAACTGCATAGTTCCTTGAGAACTCTACTCGCAGTGGACCACAAAATGCGTTATGTCTGTTAAGGCGGATGTTATTCTTATATACCCAGCATATCTCCAAGCCTCTTTCGATGTGTGATTTGCCTAAGGTGTTATAATCACCCTCTTTGCCTAGGGTGTTACAATCACCCCCCCCCCGTTAGGGACTCATCGTCCTCGATGAGGTTTGCCCCACCATCCTGAACGGATCTGGAGTGGCTCTAATACCACTTGTAACATCCCGCCTACTGATACACAATATTGTCCACTTTGCCCTGATGGCTCACAGCTTTGCTTTTGTGGCCCTCGTATGAGACTTCCTGGTAGGTCACCCATACCAGTGCTACTCTCACACGAGCACGCTTAACTGTGTAGTTCCTTGAGAACCCTACTCGCAGTAGACCACAAAACGTGTTGTGTCTGTTAAGGCGGATGTTATTCTTATATACCCAGCATCTCTCCAAGCCTCTATCGATGTGGATTTGCCTAAGGTGTTATAATCACCCTCTTTGCCTAGGGTGTTACAAGAGGTCTCCCCTCCTTGTGCACTTATGATTTGACGGATTTGATATGATTTGGCAGATATGGGTTATGATATGTGATTTGTTATATTTGGCTATTGGAGTATCTCCTTTAGTATTAGGTGCTCATGGCAACATTCTGATTTTGTTATTATGTGACTATCTGATATTCTGATTCATTCGTTTGCCATGCCTAGTCAGTCATCCAATTGACTACTTATTCACAGTATTCTTATGTGATTTGTTTGACTATCGGACTCATGCTTCAGTTCATTTGGTTATTATACTCAGTCTTCAGTTCGTTTGATTTACTATGCTTTCACTCTATTTCGGTGGCTGCCAAGATTATACTTCAGATTACCACTTCATCCGTTTACTGAGCTATTATATGATTATTGGATTCAAGTGTTGAATATGCTATTATATGATTATTTGATCCATCTGTTTACCATGCTAGTATATGATTACATGATTCCCCTGTCTACTATGTCGGTATATGTTACCTGATTCATCTGTTATCATGCTAATATCTGATTATCCGCTTACTATGCTATTATGTGACTATTTGATTCGTCTAGTTGCTATGCTAGTATGTAGGCATTTGATTTACCCGTTTGTCATGTTATACTTCATTTAGTTATGCCGAGGGCTATGACTATCATTTAGTAATCTACATGTTGTTTGTGATTTCCATGTTGTATTCTTGTTCAACTACTTTGTTTAGTTATGACGTTCGTTTAGCATTTCCTACTTATACTTGTGACGGACATGCTTATACTTCTATTATGTTTATTTATTGTTGAATTTCTGACATGTATGATTGCCATGCTTACATTCTATTCAGTTGATTCTTCTGATTATAGAATTTTGGTTAGCTTATGTATGTTTGATTATCTGATTTGTTTGTTTGCCATATTCATGTTTAGTTGATCCGCTGACTGATATGCTTGTACACTGTTGGTTGCTTGATTTGATTAGGATATTGTTCTTCAACTCCTATGTGATTATGTTCTGATACTTGTATGTTTGGGTTATTTATATGTGCTTATATTTGTTCAATTATCCGTTGCTTGCTTTGCTTTGATTTATGTTCCTTCTGGATATATGTTAATATTGTGTTCGCGGGTTCCTCATTGACTCATAGACTCATTGTGCTCATTCGTTATGACTTTGTTATCGGTCTCCTTTGATTCGCTTTTTTTTTTTTTTTTTTTTTTTTTTTTTTTTGTGTTTTGATTAATTTTAGCTTTTGTTGTTATATCTGTTCACTGGGCTTTTTAAACTCAGCCGCATTTCTTTTCCATGCTGGGCTTTGATGGGCTGAGAGTAGGAGCATTTGAGTGAATCGACCCTAGTTTCCCTTATTATTTTGGACTATGTTGGAAGAGTATTTGTTTTAATATTTCGTACCTTTTAGACACATTGGATTATGTATCTTCCTTTGTAAGTCATTCTTTATTTAATAAGACTTCCGCTTGCATTTTTATTAGTATGTTCGGATATGACTCCATAATGTGACATTCGGACCCTTGTCGGGTTGGGGTGTTACACAGATACACCGGTAATTCGAATTTGTTCTTAAATGACTACTAATAACAATTAGTCGTTCTAAAATGACGACTAATAACTGATACGCTTACACAGCACGTTCGGGGTCAAAAGAACTTCCTTTTCGTCGAGCAAGTTTTTCAACACCCTAGGCAGTGAACCTAATCGTTGTAGTGTAGTATTAGAGTAAGGCACGGGAATTGATATCGTTCTCTAGGGAATAGGAATGCTAGTGAGAAGTTACTACGCTAAGGTTGGGGTTGAGGAAGATTATTTTTTATCTTTTATGTTTTTTAGAAAAGGAAAAGTATGAATCTCGGGTTTGGATTTTGGGGTTGGTATTTCTACCGATTACTTTACTATTATCTAATTATCTAAACTAAGGTAGTGGTAGTCTATGTCTAATTATTGTGTGCTCGTATGATAGTTTAAAGATGTGTTTACTTAGGTTTTACTACTCCTTAATTATCTCCTATTGGTGGTTGAATTGTCACGTCCTTATTCCTAATTGCGTTGTGTGTCTAAAGTTGTAGGGTATCGTTTCTCCCTAACTCTTTGAAGTTACCAAAGGGTCTCGCTCTACAAAACCCACAAGGGATGATAAACTCTAACTCTAAGCCCTCTCGGATAGTTTAGCTTACAACAACTCAAAGTGCTATAACCTAAGGTTCACAAAGATTAATCAAGCATTAAGTACACAACGAATGACCTATCGCATTACTAGATCATTAATCAACTAAGATAAGAAACAACCAATCAATATTCAATAATTAAGTTTCATATTTCCTAAGCAAACACAAGTAAATTAGCGGACATGGAGAACATGCAAGCATACACACAAATAATTGAAGACATAATTAAATTAATGAAGTAAACAACTTATCTTGGTGTAAGATAGGGTTTAGAACCCTAAAATACGACCTTGGTTCGGTTTAGGTTTTACTCCAAAAGTTTACCCAAAAGACTACTCTCTAAAAGCGAAAAATTCGGATTCTATACATAAGATTACAAGTGCGACGGCGTCACCTTATGATTTGTGACGCCGTCGTGTCGCCGCCATTAGGGTTTTGTCTTGGCCAAGTTAATCTTGCGACGGCGTCATCTTATGCTTGTGACGCCGTCTCTTTAGCTTCCGCGCCGTCGGATTGAATCTAGGCAAATCGAGTTGCGACGGCTACTCTTTTAAAGCCCGACGCCGTCCTTCAAAACTTAGCCATTTCTCTTCGAGCAATCACAAATTCCTCCGATGGCGTCATAGATTAAGCGATGGACGCCGTCCCCTTGTAATTTAGCGACTTGAGTGTCTCGATCCTTGACTTTGGCCATTTTCTTCATATATCCCGCCTTTTCGTCCAAATAAGTGCCATTACAGCAGTTTGCCTTCAAGAGACCTAAAAGTGAAAAGGAACGATATTAAGCA
The DNA here is from genome assembly GCA_022545495.1 of Chrysanthemum lavandulifolium. Lineage (NCBI taxonomy): Eukaryota > Viridiplantae > Streptophyta > Magnoliopsida > Asterales > Asteraceae > Chrysanthemum > Chrysanthemum lavandulifolium. The sequence goes on from CM040242.1 coordinate 116,603,184, forward strand.
ATAACGGATACAAAAGTGATCAAATAAGGGCTTAAACGACCCTCAAAAGGTACATTTTAAAACCTTATCAAATATCCCTACACTTGGTATTTGCTTGTCCTCAAGCAAATGTGCTTTTAGCCAATTAATTTATAAGTTAGGGTCATGAAGCATTGGTTTAAAACAGTCCACAACACATATAAGCCCTCAAAAAGTCATAACAAGCACGAATTACATACTAGCACCTCACATGGGGTGTTTGGATACTCACATCTCTCGGTGTATATGAAATATAACAAATTGGAAATGGAAGATAAACACTCATTAACCGGTCCTAGTACATAGATTACCATAGGCTTGAGAATAGATCAAACCTCCATTGCTTTGGCGTAAGCACCTAGGAAAGACTATCAAAGAGGTCTTTAAAGGGTTGTAACGTTAGGCTTACGGTAGGAAACAAAGGGTTTGGTGGGATAGGCTTTTAGTGGTGGCAAGTCAAAAATCTCAATGTTACATGCACACGAAGAATGGGTTGCTAAGCCAAGACTCGACACTCTAAACTCTAGATAACCGAAATAAACAAACAAAATTTAAAGATAGATGTAGGATGGTAGCCAGTATGTTTTTTTTTTTTTTTTTTTTTTTTCACTCTTTTTTTTCTTTTCTCTTTTCTATTTTTTTCCATACACTTTTACTCTACCATCCTCTACGATAACATCAAAATAATAGGGATTTATAGCACATCCCTACATTTGAGTTTTATTACTCTAACACTAATATGACCCGAATTGAAAAGATCAAAACACTTGAAGTACGTTATTACGCAAATAAAGGAATTGGCGTTCCTTTTAGTCATTTAAAACTTTAACTTTTCCCATGAGTCCCAATCGTCCCAAAACGTGTACAAAAGATATGACTCAACTTAGCAACTCATGCAAGCAACTAGATAATTGAACTAAGGGTTTTGGGTGATAACAATAATGCACTAAAAGTGAGTGCATACAAGGTAGGCTAAGGCGATTTGGGTGTACATTTGGGGGGGGTGTAAACAATGTTTTCATTGATATTCCGGAAAACCGAAACATCAAGAGAACCGCAAAAAGGATAGGCTCGAGGGTTTAACTAGGGTATCGTGTACTAAAGATGAGTACAACGCAAGGGTGTGGGGAATTACTCAACCGAGGTGGAAGAAGTAATTATATTACGGGTATCAAACAAGGGTTATCCTAATGCCTCTTATCATTTAGTTATTCCTAACTACACAAGTGCGATCTTACTAGCGATCTCGGAATGCATCACAAAACAAGTTCTAGAATCTAATATACTACCGGTTCACACTCTAAGCATTAAAGATGAATGCTTTAATTCCTACTAATCTAAAGGCGATCCTCACATTTTGGTGGAATTTAAGTGGTAAAGGGTTTGTGCTAGTTATATAACTTCCTATCCGTGAGACGCTTTTATTAAGACTAATGGCCCACTCCTATATATTATGAAAAATTTTAAATTTGGTGCCAAAATTACCCTAACCGACATTTTCTCATGGTTTATTACGCAAATGCAATTGGACAAAGCAAATAATCAAGGATAAGCATAGTTTCAAAGTTCCGTTTATTTTCCCTCCCTACATTTAAACCGAACATTGTCCCCAATGTTCCCCGAAAGTATCAAAGTTATGATAAAAGAAGGTAATCAAAAACGAAAGAAACTAATACTCCCCTGATTAGCTCGGTAGGATCCGTGTGTAAAGTAGTGGTTAAATCCTTTCAAAGAAGAATGTATGCGTGAAAAGCTCCTTCCAACTTTATGTATCTTCTTCTTGATAAACAAAACCTGCACACTTGAAGAAAACAAACGAAACCTTCGCGTAAAATCGGCGGTAATAATATATATAAGACTCTACTAAACTAGGATATAATGCTTGTGGAATGGATGTTTACAGAATTTCTAAGAAAATTAAGACCTGGAAAATTCCAAAAATTTTAAGTAGCTCAGAAAACGAGAAAAAGTAATCTGATGTTTTTACTCCTTCCCGACGCCGTCAGTTGCAATCTGACGCCGTCAGTTATCCCGACAAAAGCGGTCTGCGATTTTCCGGAAAATATTTTGAAAAATTTACATCTTTAGAATCGGAAAAATTTCGCAAAACATCCATTATGACTCGATACAAGCATTTGACTCGAACAAACATGCAAATATATCTTTTAATTAATTGTTATTCTCATGTTCACGTTTCTTATGAAAACGTGTAATCCTCCCTACACTTATCCTTTATGTAAAATACCTTTATATGCAATTAAGACGAGGTTAAAACAAAATAAAGCATTTTTACAAATTTAAACATGAGATTAAACAATCAATAAAAGATATATGACACAAACAAGCAAACAATTAAACATGGGTTGCCTCCCACAAAGCGCTTTTCTTTATTTAAGAATCTTGTAGCTAGACTCGTAGTCGTGCTCCTACGTTACTTCATTTTGCATTTTCAATGAGAATTCTATCATGTTGACAAAATTTTCATCGACTCTATACCTAGGCCCTAGGGTCAAGCAATCCTTATAATAAAATCTCCTTCTTTCCCACATGAATTTGTAACCTTTTTCAACATCGTCTTTGCTTTTGTCCTCAAAACTCTAATGTTGTCTCGTTCAAAAGGGGATAGATGGCCATATTCATTCGTCTTCCAAGGCATCCTATAAGTAATCTCATCGTTTCCTTCTTTAAATCTAACCGTTCCATCATACTTGTTATGGCTCATTTTAGATATTTCAACAAACGGTTTTCCTAGCACTACTTGAGATAAGCTATAGTCAATAACGCATCCTACATCTTCTAGGACCATAAAATCAACTAGGTAGGTGAAATTTCCTATGAAGACATGTACATCCTTGACTCTTCCCACGAAGTTACAAACTCCACATGGATACTTAGGGTCTCTCCTAATATTAAGTCGCTCATTCATAATGTCATTGTAGACAATAGATGACATCACATTGATAGGAGATTCCGTATCTATGTAAGCATGTTCGACATTCCTATATCCGATCATACAAGGGATTTTTAGGTTCCAAGGATTTCCTCTCCTAATCTTTGGGCAAATCCTAATGATTGGTGATCGTGGATTATCAATTATGTATCGATGGTATGCAATCTCTTCCTTAGTGGGGTAAAGATTGAAATAAGCACTATCCTCTTCGTCAATCCTATTCAACTCACTAAGGTCTTTGATTTCATCAATGATTTGGTTGCGAAGAGAGTTGAAGGACTGATGGTCGAGTGGTTGACTTGGACTTGGTGAGCAAAACTTAGCAAGAAAACAGGTAGTGAGATCTTCCCAATTTGAAATAGATCCCTTGGGAAGATGAAAAAGCCATTTACTAGCTTGTTTTCTTAAAGAGAATTGGAAGAAACGCAGACGCGTGGTCTCCCGAGTAGTAGCATCAAGGTCAATAGAATCGACAATTTTAAGGAAGTCCTTAAGATGCTGATTAGGATCTTCGGAACGAAGTCCATGGAATGCACATCCATTTTGCACCAACCGGATGGTGTCGGATCGCAGGGCCGTAATTTGGGCTTGGTCGGGAAGCTCAATGGTGTTCCTATAGCCTTGGTGGCTAGGTCTCGAGTATTCACCAAGAGTACGGTCTCTTGGCGGGACAATGATTTGAGGGGTTTTCACCTTCCATGATGAAAAGTGATGGGGTTACGAACAAAGGTTACGAAGAAGGGGATAGACTAAAGAAAGCTAAAATGAGAAAAAAGTTTACTTGATAGGAATCAAGCAAAGAAACCTAAACGAGGTGGACTACTAACTAGCTATTCTATTCCCGTGGCGCGCCAAAACTTGATACGCTTACACAGCGTTCGGGGTCAAAGGAACTTCCTTTCGTCGAGCAAGTTTTTCAACACCTAGGCAATGAACCTAATCGTTGTAGTGTAGTATTAGAGTAAGGCACGGAATTGATATCGCTCTCAGGGAATAGGAATGCTAGTGAGAAGTTACTACGCTAAGGTTGGGGTTGAGGAAGATTATTTTTTATCTTTTATGTTTTTAGAAAAGGAAAAGTACGAATCTCGGGGTTTGGATTTTGGGGTTGGTATTTCACCGATTACTCTACTATTATCTAATTATCTAAACTAAGGTGGTGGTAGTCTATGTCTAATTATTGTGTGCTCGTATGATAGTTTAAAGATGTGTTTACTTAGGTTTTACTACTCCTTAATTATCTCCTATTGGTGGTTGAATTGTCACGTCCTTATTCCTAATTGCGTTGTGTGTCTAAAGTTGTAGGGTATGCGTTTATCCCTAACTCTTTGAAGTTACCAAAGGGTCTCGTCTACAAAACCCACAAGGGATGATAAACTCTAACTCTAAGGCCTCTCTGGATAGTTTAGCTTACAACAACTCAAAGTGCTATAACCTAAGGTTCACAAAGATTAATCAAGCATTAAGTACACAACGAATGACCTATCGCATTACTAGATCATTAATCAACTAAGATAAGAAACAACCAATCAATATTCAATAATTAAGTTTCATATTTCCTAAGCAAACACACAAGTAAATTAGCCAGACATGGAGAACATGCAAGCATACACACAAATAATTGAAGACATAATTAAATTAATGAAGTAAACAACTTATCTTGGTGTAAGATAGGGTTTAGAACCCTAAAATACGACCTTGGTTCGGTTTAGGTTTTACTCTATAAGTTTACCCAAAAGACTACACTCTAAAACTGAAAAATTCGGATTCTATATATAAGATTACATGTGCGACGGCGTCACCTTATGATTTGTGACGCCGTGTCGCCGTCATTAGGGTTTCGTCTTGGCGAGTTAATCTTGCGACGGCGTCACCTTATGCTTGTGACGCCGTCCTCTTTAGCTTCGACGCCGTCGGATTGAATCTAGGCCGTCCGAGTTGCGACGACCTACTCTTTTAAAGCCCGACGCCGTCCTTCAAAACTTAGCAATTTCTCTTCGAGCCGTCACAAATTCCTCCGACGGCGTCGCAGATTAGCAAAGATGACGCCGTTCCCTTGTAATTTAGCACTTGAGTGTCTCGATTCTTGACTTTGGCCATTTTCTTCATATATCCGCCTTTTCGTCCAAATAAGTGCCATTACAGCTAGTTTGCCTTCAAGAGACCTAAAAAGTGAAAAGGAACGATATTAAGCAATAACGGATACAAAAGTGATCAAATAAGGGCTTAAACGACCCTCAAAAGGTACATTTTAAAACCTTATCAATAACCCAGCACCACAATCCTTCACGACACTCCTTCACTCAAAACCCATTCAATGACATCTCCCAGTACCTTCTTGAGCAAAATGGCAAATTCCGAGGTAGGAGTCTTTTCCCCAATTAGACTCTCATTAGCTATTTGGAAAATAGATGGTGCAAGTTCTCCCCGATTAGCCTTGGTATTCACCAGGGGAAGGAGGAACGAGGGCAGTGGGGTGGTGTCGAAGAGAGTGACAGGATGTGGAAAGGGATGGGTCCTTAGGGAAGGGCAAGAAAAAAGGTTAGGGGCAATGAATTGCATAAAGCGGCCCCTAATTAACAAGAAGCTTCCCTTAAAACATAAAGCAACAAAGGACGAAAACAATGCCTTCATTTTTCCTTTGTTGCAGCCCAGCCTGCAAGCAAGAGTAGGGACCAGCAACTCAAGAATAAGGGGTTGGAAAGACTGGGTTAAGCCAAGATGACAAGCTTGCGAAGGCCGGGATAAATTAAAATGACGCACGGGTGGAAAAGCTACCCCACTAAGCCTTACTATCACAGAAAAAGGCAGGTTTGTCTGAAAAGTTCTATGAATGGCTTTGTTTACCTACTTCACCCGCTCCGGCAAATTAAGCCAGCTGCTCCAGTACTGGGAGAGAAATACAGAGAAAATGATAGCAGACAAGAAGAGGATTCTAGCCCTTCAGCAGAAAGGCGCAATATCCATAAGTATAACTTCCGCACTGGAAGTCCAAGAAAAAATTACAACCCCTGCAAAGTAGCATTCCGCAGGGAATCCCTTCATGGAAACATGGCAACTTCCGCAAAGAGGCATTCCGGCAGGAAAGCCCTTCAAGGATAAAGATTACAATTTTGCATAGCACTCCCACACGGACGATATCAAAGAAAAAAATATATATATCAGACTTCCGCAAGCATTGTGAGCCCACTATGGGAACGTTTTAAGAAGTATAACTTCAGCAAAAAATGATGTCCGTCATCAAAACTCTCCGAGAAAAATATGACTTTAACAGGCATAGAACTCGGATAATAACAAAAAGAACTGTGCAAAAGGGGTAAGAGCAGTCGGCCATAGAAATTATGTGCAATGTATTTGATTTTATCTATTTTGTAATGTATTTTGGAAAATGTTAAATAAATAAAAAAGTGAAGATTAGCTACCTTCATCGTTTATTTTTCCAATAATTTTAGTTTATTAGTGCATAAGACGCACAAGCACATATTTGGGCACGACCCAAAGAACGTTATTCCGAATAACGAAAGAAATACGATATCCCGCATAACGGAAAGGTGAATAATCAAAAATTCACCAAAGTACATAATAGGTATTGCAAGCCCTGTACTGGGAGAATAACCCAAAAATATTCAACAAAGACTATTATAACATGCATATCAATATGAAACTATGATAATAGCATTGCACAAATTAAAACAAAGTGCTGAAAAATCATATACAAAGAAAGGTTGCACGCAACCATGATAAATATTCAAAGAGAGTGGAATATTGTTCAACATTACAAGGATCTAAACATAAACAAATTAGTTCCGCTCCAAGCCAGTCTCAGTCACTTCTGATTCAACCAAAGCGGAAGAGGTCTCACTCACCCCAGGGTGTGGATCACTTACGCTGCCAATTAAAACACTGGCTTCCCCAATATCATAATCATCAGTGGAAATGGACTCAGTAGGAATGATGGAAACAACTGCCAATGTCAAGGAATGGTGGGAACAATAGCCACCTCGCCGCTCAAAAATGCTTCTACACCCATAACATTTCGAGCAGATAAAGGATCAACTAAAGAGTTATATACATCAGGAATCGTGGACCGATGAGTAGCAAGATTTTTCTTAAAACGATCAACCCTTTTTTGGACAACTTCTAAAGAATGGGACAATGAGCCACTGCCAACAACATTGCTAGTCTTCCTATCATGAATAGGGACTACAAGTTGTTCAAGATCAGGTTGTAACTCAGCAATCCCAGGAACTTCCGTACGCGGTCCCTCAACACGAAGAAGATCAATAACATCTGCAATGTTGGTATCCTTATGAGACTTAAGAGCAACAAGTAAAGAAAACTTTATGTCACTATGGGCCTGCATGGCAGAACGATAGTCCGCTTCCTTGGAAGGGTTATGCACATCAAGGTCCGAGAGCTCCTTCTTCTCCTTACCATGACAAATACCTGCCTCCAAGCCATCTTGTATGCCTTTCTCAATAGCACGGCTAATAGTTGTCGCCAGAGCCGCATAATACTCTGGAGAATTCAGGCATTTAAACACAACAAGCTTCATACCATAAGTCAATAACCAGCGGCGGCTGGACAAAACAGTCAGGAAGCGAGGGTAAAACTCTTCTTCCAGATGAAGAGCTAACTCACAGAGACCGACACTCAATGAATCAGTATTCTTCGTAATCAAATCTGGTTGAGCATCTTGAATCTTACAAAATTCCTCCCTTAAGGCATCAAAGGAAGGAATCTAACTATGAAGTTCGGAACATGAAGCTTCCAAGGTGTGTAGCTGCGGCACAAAAAGAAAATACAACAAAGTTAAAAGATAACAACAAATAAGTAAATGTAAAAATGGTCAAAGAATCACACCATATACCTGGTCCGAAAGATTGGTATTCTGTGATTTAATTACGGCAACCTCAGCCCTCAAGATGGTAAGCTCAATATCTTTCTCACCAGGAGACTACCGAAGGGCCGCAAAATCCGCCCGGAGAGAATCTTGTTCTTGCTCAATGGCAGAATTTAGACTTCTCAAAGAATGAACTTCAGCAGCAAGGGCAGCTTCAGAAGCCTCCATAGAAGCCCGATCCTCTAAGGACACTACCTTCGCAGCTTCAGCCTTCAGGGTCGCAATTTCCTCTTCCTTTTCCTTCAGCAAAATTGACAGACGCCTCCTCTTCATCACATTATACTCCGAGCGCATACGCATCGCGACACTAAAACATACTTGGCGAGTAGTCCCAACATTAAACTCCACAAAAAGTCGATCATAGTCCATGTCACGGACTGTAGAGAAGAAGGCAGGGGGAGCAAACTCATCAACCATCCAGCGACACTCGTCAGAGTCATCAAGAAGAGAGCTCTTGGTCACACTCCACTTTGGAACGTAAACATCAGATGAAGAGCTAGAGTCTGTATTAGCAGAAACACGGATATCCCCAATTGAAAAATCACAATCAGAAAATTGCTAATATTAGGACGCGCACCGCCAGTGAACTGAGAAGCATCAGGAAGAGAACAAGGGCCGCCTATTTTGTCTTTCCCCTTCTCAATAGCAGAAAAGACAGTAGTAGCAATGGCATCCGTCATAACCGGAACAGGAGACCTGACAATAAAAAACAAAAATAGCAAGTAAACCAAAGTGGAAAACGCTAAAACATTACAAAGAATAAAACTCAAAAAAGAAGCAAACCTGACAAGAAAACCATCAAGACGAAGTAAACCAGAAGTAGATTCCGTAGGAGTTCCAGCTTCACGAAAAGGAGTGATTGTAATGAAGGAGAAAAAGAGGAATGAGCGGAAAAGCTTTAAAACAAACTTCCGGATATTGAACACTTTGAGCCAACATTATCTTAATGGATTCCAAGACTTACCACCAACGTAAGACCCACAGGAATCCATATGATCGCTCCTCAACTTTTTAGGAGGATAGGCGGGTTCAAAAACCTTTCTTCTTCTCGACAAGAACCCGTGGCCATGGCACAGTAGATACCGGCTACGCTCCAAACTCAACTTCGAGACATCGTAACATCGGCCCGGAATGGAATGAACAAGGCTCCGTAACATTAGCACTAGCGTAATAATCACCCAGATGAGGATTATCGGTTTCAGAACCAGCTCAAATATCTTCATTGACTCCCAACCCATCACCTGAAGACGGAGGGTTAAGGGAAATAGTCCGATTTTAAGTAAGATCCAGCAACCTGGGCTCACCCTCCTTCCACTCCCGGGCCCCAATTTTCAACTTCATAGGATCCTTAACTTGGATTAACGAAAGAAAATCCATCCCAACAAAAGAAAAGAAAAAAGAATGACTACAGTTTAAAAAACATAAAGACAAAACAACAAATTGAGGGATGCATATATGGCATACCCACCCTGTCCATTCTCATCAAAAAATAGGGGATAAGAATATGCATCTAAAGAATAGTTACGACTCAATCTAACCAAGCAAAGAAAGGGTTCTGAAAATTTATGAAATGGAGAGGATTGGCAGCAAGGGAAGCAAAGTCTTCAGCAGCAAAATCATCATCTCCAGGAGTAGCATCTCTAGGAATGCTCTTGGCATTATGCTACGGATAAATAACAGGACAGGCAACAACATCAACCCAGAATAAGTGGTTATTCCAACTCTTAAGAGAGTCAACTGGTTTGGTATAACAAACACCAGTACCATCAGACCGTTTGCTAAAAGACAACCAACCGTTACTTTTAGATTGAACATAGAAACACCGAAACAAACCAACCGATGACCAAAATTGAACATAGAAACAACGGGTTTGGCGCGGCAAAGAATCTCAATGTGTGAAACCTTAGCGGCTCCGATGACCAAAATTTGGGATATATTAATACGATAATAGTCAAGAATAGCTACAAGGAAAACAGACAGGGGAAGACGGAAATTGGCATACTCAAAAAATGGGTATACACACCAATTTTCCATCCGACGCCTGATGGATGGTCTGGTTAGGATCGGGCAATTCTGGATGAACGATCAGTGAAATAGAAAACTTGTCACTAAAACGGTCGAGCGCCCCTTGTGAAAGTTTAGATTTAGCATGCATAATGGTACCCATAACGTAAGGAAAAAGTGTTAGACTCTAACCTGAAAAAAACGAAAGAACCTGGGAAGAAAGGAGTAGTCCAAGAAAGACAGATCAAAAGTCAAAGAAATATCGTTCGCAGCAAAGAACAGTAAAACGAAAAAATAAAATAGTAGAGACTATGAAGGGTATTTATACACACGAAAAATTTGCTTCCAAAGAAACCCTAAAGAAAAACACGCGTAAAAAATAATTTGATCTAACGATCTAAATTGAAAGTTAAAGATAAAGGTGATAGTAAGACAGGTGACCTACTAGGTTAAATCACCCTAAGATGAAAAGTCAAGAGATCCCACGCCACATGTCTCGCTATTAAGAAAGAAGCGCCGAAAGACGCCCAAGACTCATGCATCATCACCCTCACTTTTAGAGGACATTCCATTACCACCACCAACTCATGCATCATCACCCTCACTTTTAGTAGAACCACATCCTACATTGCTCAACACACCTCCACCATATTTTGTGGAACCTCCTCAAAACATCCCAACTCCTCCGGTTTCTAGTCATGACAATATTTGCTCTAATTGTCAAATCACCCAAGGACTTGTTCAAGAAGTACAAAATGAGTTGAATTTCATGTTTAATCATCTCCTGGAACGATTGGACCACATCAACAAGTCTACTCATCCTTAGATTCAAGCACATTGATGCTTTTTAGGTTTCCATCACTTCTTAGAATTAGTAGAAAATGTATTACTTGTTTGAATCATTCTCTTATTTTTAAAGATATGTAGATCATTTCTCGTATTTTTATTGAATAAAATTACATGTTATATGCCATATTGTCTTAAGAATATGTTTGGTTCCTTAATACATATCTCATTTTGATGTTACCATCACTTTGTACATTACCATTGCTATCTTAAGCTTACAAACAGACGAATCCCTCAGTTTAGCTTAGATGGATCCCTCCAAAGAAGGAACCGTGGGATCTGTGCAACAGAAGACTTGTTTATTAATAACTTGATTCTTATTTGCAGAAAATTATGCTCTATATACTTTTTTCTAGCCTTTGTTTTATAGATTTTCAATATACCCATGAAGACTTTGACACCCTTAGCTAGGCGGTGTTTCTTGTCAAAGCGAAACATTGCAAAATCATTTGCAATATCATTTACATTAGTCTACATTACTTTACATCCTCCTCACAAAGGAGCACTCGTCAAGGGGGAGCATGTTCGTCAAAAAGACGACACCATTTGCAAACATAATTGCAATGCACTCGCTTAGTATTCCTACTTACTTGACGCCCTCACAAAGGGATGGACTCGTCAAGGGGGAGCTAAGACGAGAATACTTCTCTTCTCTTACTCTCTATTTTTCATAGTTTCTTTTTCACATGTTTTTCTTAAACCAATGTGTTAGTTTCTTTTCGACGCTCTTTTTTGTTTCGACAAAAAAGGGAAGAAGAGAGTAAAAACTCTAATTCAAACTTTTACGAATTTTAGTTTTTCCTTAAAATAATCTAATGTTTTGTCATCAATAAAAAGGGAGAGATTATTAATACAAATAAGCCGTAAAAATGTTTATTTATATTTTATGATCTTCTAATGTTTTTTTGGGTAAAGGGGAGTAATCCTGCACCCTGGTAAAATATTATTAACCAAACATTTTTAGTACAAAGGGCGAGGGTGAGTCCCTCGCCTCAGTCCCTTAGGACACTTACAGACACTCATATAAACGTGACAAACCACGCTTATAACAAACATTGAACACAAACTACAATGACTATATATATAAAAACTTAAATGCTATTCAAGTAGAAATCCTTGAATCTTCAGATCGTCATAGTAGTTCAAACTTCCAGCTTCAACCAATTGCGTCTTCTATTAGTATTATGCAAAAATCATAATCTAATAACCTAATAAGAGTGACTTCCGTAGCAAATTGAATTTGAAGCATAACCATGGTCTAAGCGACCCAACCTTCCAGCATATCCGAGCTAGAACCAATCTTCCAACAAATACGAATGAAACACATGAAGACAACTACCGAGGATCAAGTCATATGCAACAACAATGATGGAACATGACATGAAACACCAAGTCCACACCATCACTTGCCCACCATACGCGAGTACTCACAACAAGCACTATGACAAGATATGAGTACCACAAAGCTGCCCAAATGCAACCAGAATATGAAAGGTATCAAAATCTGCCATAGACAAAACATAGGGCTAATAAACCCTAACTTCCAATCCCATCGTATACCGCACCAAAACCACGAATCACATAACCAATAGGCCTACCGGTAATACGAACCAGATCAAACCATAGGGTGAGATCGCACCTAACCTCCTCGACAACCGCCACTTACCCTCTCTAACCCACTACCACGACTTAACATCACAAACCAGAAAATAACCACGATCAAAGAGATCGATATTCCTTAAACGAATGGACAAACGTCCAACTTACATCAATTAATAGACGAAACCCTAAAAATTAGGGTTTCATACCTTCAAAGCATAATCCAAAAATGCCTTATGCAAAGAATAATATGCATGATCATATGTGCAACAAGGCGGAACCAGAATCGATCAAGTAAAAACCAAAAAAAGGTTGTATATGCATTCAGCGCAACAAACCCTACAAACCCAACGATCAAACCCATAAAATACGAAACCCTAAGTAAAGGGAATCATTCTTCAAAGAAACCCTAACAATCGAGGTTAGGGATAGATCTTGACCGCCATTCAATATATATAATGATTAACAATAGACCGACAAAATGATTTAGAGTTAATTGAATAATTCGGCAGAAACCCTAACATAAACGATAATGATTAAAAGACTTAGGGTTTTGGCCAGGAAACAGGAGAAATCCGTTTAGGTTAACATAAAACGAAGTATCCAACCACCCTTAAAGAATAACTAACCCTAGATCGTATTGCATACCCTTAGAGGAGGATAGAGAGGACGTCTTCTAATGTTTTGTCGATAACAAACGTAAAATCATTTTAACGAAATAAATAAAATACATAAATGGTTTGAGCCAATAGTTTACTAACACACATACATTTTCATATAAATCACTAAACAAGTAATAGTGTTTTCATGTTATAGTAATGCATATGTATAACAACTACTGTTTACATATTGGGTAGATATATACATACTTAGTATGTATTATAATGGGTAATAGAATGGGTAGAAGTTTAAGTATTTGACCCATTGACTTAATACATTGAATATAGTTGGTTAAAACCCAAAGTCCATGACCCATACCCATGGAGCATGATTCATAACCCATTACCTATTGCATGACATCATGCATAAGTCATAATGGGTATTATCCATGACTCATGGAGCTAACCCATGACCCATTGACTAGATGCATTGCATCTTCTAGATACATTGTATCTATTCGATACCCATGGATCAAAACCACAACCCATGATCCATGATCCATGACCCACAACCCACTTTAGGGGAGCGCCCTCTGGATCCCTAGTATTACACTAGACGGATCCCTCAAGCAAGGGATCCGTGGAACAGTTGCATGTTTTTGTCTATAAATAGTGAGCCATTTCTTCATTGTAAGTTGCCACTCCTACATATACTTTCTCATAGTATTTAAACTCTCTAACCTCAGATCAAAAGAATCTTTCTATGTAGTTTGTGTTTTTTTGTGTGATTCTCTAGCTTCCTCTTAAAGGCGAGATCACCACCTCTTGAAGTCGAGCAAGCTCAAGTCCATGAGTTGCCATGCTTCGTCATCATCAAGACTACTAAAGTTCTCTTGTTGATAGTTCTTTCTTCCTCTCTAGAAGTGTTGTGTCTAAGACATTAGTGAAGGATGCCAAAGGGTCAAGACGATGGCATTAGTAAAAGGTGTCGAATGTCCGTGTCAAAGGCATTAGTGAAGGATGCCAAAAGGGTCAAGTCGAAGGCATTAGTGAAAGGTGCTAAAAGATCATGTCAAAGGCGTTAGTGAAAGATGTCAAGGGTGTACAATCGATATGGTGCATCGATGTACAAATAGAGATAGGTTGTGTCCAAGGATATTGATATCCTTGATGATGTTGTAATAAGGAGTGGGTCTCCTTTGGGATAGGTGTTGTGTAGTATTGGGTAGTAGTTCCTCCTTTGTAATGGAACTCGGCATATCAGCCTCGCATCGGATAAAGTGTAGGCGGCGTTGTGATAGGTTTGGTTCTACCTCGTGGAAGAACCCGGTGTCTAGCCTTGTACCGAAAAAGAGTAGTCGACGTTGTAAAGGCTTCTCCGCCATAAGAAGTTTTGTGTCGTGTAGTGATTACAAACTCCGAGTAGGTGACTCGGAGAGTGGAGTAGGGCAAGGAAGGTGTCCTTCTAGCCGAACCACTATAAACACTCGTGTCGTGGTTTTGTGTTTCTTACTCTTTACCTTTGCATTACATATTTACATACCTATCTATCAACATCCAACATACACATTTAAGTAGATTGACATAAGTCGATCTAAATATTTTAAAACGAAGTTTTAATCGGTAAAACTATTCAACCCCCTTGTAGTTTTCCACAACACACACTCTTATTATCTCTGACAAGAATGTATACTTACTCTCACGCCGGAGCTTAATCGTGGGGTCCGTCCCTACGGTAAGGCTAACAGTTTACTCTCACTTGTGCAGGGATTCAATCAATCACTTGGATTAGTACAAGATTAGCCCATCAAAAACTTGTCGGTCCAGTCCAACAAACATCATACACACTCATTATTATCCGTCACACTTTTTGTATTAACAATAGATTTCCCTATTAGACATGTATTAGCCCAATAGATTACTTACTGGCTTAGCCCAAATGCTTTAGCTTACTTTTCAATCATTGTAAAATTATATGTGGTAGAGTGCGGCTAATAATAAGTATACGGGAAAATTTACAATTATAACATGATGTTTGAGCCAAATCAATTTCCTAAACTGTCTTTAATAACCTAAAGTAAATTTGCCCTATTTTCTTTCTTACCCTGCAATTTATTTTACGCCGCGATTATTTCTCCAACCGACTTTAGTTTCCTACTAAATTGTTAGCGCTGAACTTTTATTGGCTAACTGGTTGATTGTTGATATTATGTGTTAGACACTTATACTCAAATTATTTCAATGGTTGTTGGATTCTAAAATTTTAGCTTATCATACCTCCACCTGCCAAATTACGACCGATAGTATGACGACATACCATCTAGTAACTTTGCTTTAACCTAAATAAGTCCACTTGCGCAACAAAATATGGTTTATGGTCACTTTGCTAGTAAACTGCAACAACAATTTCCTTGGACAAACATTATTATCACCTCGTTTTCTCTTCCCTCTCGTGATGATGATTCCGATCGCACTTTTCAAATCACCATTTAATGTGGGTTAACAATGATATAACTAGGATGAGCACGGTACCGGTCTCGCATCGATTCCGCATCAATTACCGGTATCAATTTTTCCCGAGCATAAATTAGTGGTACGGCATCGCATCAACGGATTCGGATACGGCACGGAAATCGGGTTTTCCTCGCTTTTTCGAGAATTTCCGATTTGGTACCGGTCCGCATCGGATTAGTGGTCTGATTTTTTTCACCCTATTTTGTAGTCCGGTGCCGCATCGTATTTCAAGAATCGAGACGGTTCGGTTCGATTCGGATTCGGTTCAAAATGCTCATCCCTACATATAACTTAATATTTTGTAATATTCATTTCCTCCCAAAAGATTAGTTTGTTGTAAATGTGTAGTAGTTCCTGTAAATATGTAATATCTTGTAAAATTAAAAAAAAAATGTGGCAGGTATTGAATGTAATATTTTGGTTGAAAAAAATTAAGATATTTTGGATGAAAATACTTTAATATGGCATCAACGGTATACTAGTAATTTTGATGTGTTGAATTTTCAACAAATTTAACAATGTCTTTATACATTCTATGTAGTATATAGATGAATGCGCAAAACTCTAAATAAAACATTTAAGTAAAGTAAAATCATATAACTACCTCTAGTTTAAGGTAATTCACATTATTTAAATATTTAGTAAGTAATAAAAAAAAAATATTTAGTAGGTAATAAAAAAAAACCCAACTAAAATGCTATTCTTTAATTAATTTGAGCCAAATATAATTAACATAAGGGAAATGATGCAAATAGACCGCGCGCTCTGAGGTTTATCACTTTCCGGACCACGATTTTTTGCATTATGAAAATAGACCAGTTGCCCAACGATTTTCTTGGAGCCAATAAGTAGATGCCATGTGTCCGACAACCTATGACAAAAGTACATAAGTTGAAAGTATATGTCATGTATTGTAAGGTATTGTTTTTTGGGCAACTTGTATTGTTTTTTGGGCAACTTTACTTGTATTTGTACACAAGGATATTTTCGTCATTTTACATTTTCAATTAAAAAAAAGAAAAAAAAATCACACACCCACACAAAACACAGACCACATAACTCACACCTCTTCTCCTCCACATAAATCATCACAACTCATACCACCGCAACCACCCAACAACCCGACGCCACCACCATCTGACGGCTTTGTGAGTTAATCGCTATGTGTTACCGTTGTTTATTTCTCTCCCCTCTTGGTCTTCTCTAATGCACAACACTGCCGCTCCACCACAACCTAACCCCGACCATAGCCCTACTCATCAATGTCAAAGATGTAACCACCAGTATAACCACCATCTCCGCTGCTCACATTACCAACAAACCCCAAAAGTCACCACTAAACCACTATTATATATGGTATAAGTTTTGTTCTTATTATTAGCAATTTTATTGTTCACTTGTCGTTTTATATTCAATTGTTACTTTTCTTATACTAGCTTATGATTTGATTTGGTCAATACATGTATTCTAGTAATAATTTGGGGCTTTTGCGATTGTATGAGACTTCAGTACGACTTACCTGTGTCTTTTCCTTTCCACCTTTGCAGTGATGGACAATTACAAGAATGTTCATCAATCTCTCTACGGTCTTAGTCCTTCACAGATGGACATGTTTATGACGGAAGATAATCCCGTGGGTGGCAAGTCGAAAGTGTTACAGAGGTATTTTCACTTTGCAGCTCCTTTTCATAAATTAAATCCTAGATCTAATGTGTACATGCACCGTAATTATTCCCCAAAGTCACAATAAATGTTTTGGCATGATTTTTTCCGGAATCGTGTCGAGAATTCACAAGATGTGTAATCAGATAAGGAATTTGAAGAACTAGCAAGGCTTACACTTAGTGCTTTACCTTATTCGCAGGACACTATCTCATCCTCTCATAATTACTTGAATCATGGAGGAATGTGGAGTCTATCTCGAATGAATGATGTGCCTTCCGTGAAATACAAGATGAGCGTTAGCATGTATCGTGGAGGAGGCAGGAGCCGGAAGACCTAGAAGTGCTCCTCCACATTTGCCATCATTGCTTTTAGATGCTCGAATTTGCTACCTAGGAATGCCCGTAAGATGTCTACCTCAATTTATTACTACATTCTTTTGTCTATACTGTTACATTATGCTAAAATAATCGTTTTGCTCCAGATTGTTCCGGCTGTAACCGAGCTTCTTGTTGCTCAATTTATGTGGCTGTACTATGACAATCCTACGTGTTCCAGACTAGAGGGTGTCTGAGATCTCTTGTTTAAGTGCTTATCTGCTTGTTTGTACACAAATAAGCACGTTTGATTTATGGACAAATCGGCTTATTTGCTTACTTGATATTGAAATAAGAGCTACTTGCTTACTTTTAAGCACATAAGCACTTTAAAATAAGCAATATAAAACACACCCCTAGTTTTATTTATCTAAATTCAATGGATTGAAGAAAGAAGTCCAAAAGCTTTTGTTGAAGAACAAAATTTCCCTAAGGCAGATGCTAAACTTAAAGCTCTTGGTCTAATGGTAAGAACGGATAACACCCTTCATATTTTTATTTGTTAAATAGTGGTGAATATCATAAAACATATTTTAATCCGAGTACGCGTGTGTATCTCTGTGATTTAATAAATACTTGATAACGCTACACGCGTCGTTCGGGGTCAAGGAAACTTCCTTTTCTTCGAGCAAGTTTTATAACACCCTAGACTAATCGTTGTAGTGTAGTAATTAGGGTAAGCCACGGGTATTGATATCGTTCTCTAGGGGAATAGGAATGCTAGTAAGGAGTTACTACGCTAAGGTTAAGGTTGAGGAAGATTATTTTTATCTTTTTATATTTTATGAAAATGGAAAGGTACGAATCTCGGGTATTGGATTTGGGGTTTGGTATTTCTACCGATTACTCTACTATTATCTAATTATCTAAACTAAGGTTGGGAGTCTATGTCTAATTAATGTGTGCTCGTATGATAGTTTAAAGATGTGTTTACTTAGTTTGTATTACTCCTTAATTATCTCATATTGATGGTTGAGTGTCACGCCTTATTCCTAGTTGCGTTGTGTGTCTAAAGTTGTAAGGTATGCGTTTCTCCCAACTCTTTGAACTTACCAAAGGGTCTTGTCTACAAACCCACTAGGGATTATAAACTCCTACTCTAAGGCGCTCTTTGGATGGTTTAGCCTACAACTACTCGGTAATTATATTCTAAGGTTCACAAAGATGAATCAAGCATTAGTACACAACGAATGACCTATCGCATTACTAGATCATTAATCAACTAAGATAAGAAACAACCAATCAATATTCAATAATTAAGTTTCATACTTCCTAAGCAAACACACAAATAAATTAGTGGACATGGAGAACATGCAAGCATACACACAAATAATCAAAGACATAATTGAATTAATGAAGTAAAGACTTATCTTGATGTAAGATAGGGTTTAAAACCCTAAAATACTGTACAAGACACCTTAGGTTCGGTTTTAGGTTTTACCCAAAGACTCTCCACAAAAGATGAAAAATTCGGATTCTATATATAAGATTACATATGCGACGGCGCCACCTTATGTTTTGTGACGCCGCCGTGTCGCCGCCATTAGGGTTTCGCCTTGGCCACGTTAACCTTGCGACGGCGTCACCTTATGTCCGTGACGCCGTCCTCTTGACCGACGCCGTCTGGATTGCATCTTGGCCGCCCGAGTAGCGACGGCCTACTCTTTCACAACTAGACGTCGTCACTTGAAAATACGAGTTTTGGGTTCGGACCGTCACAATAATTTTGGGACGGCGTCGCCATTAGCACCGACGTCGCCTTCTATTTTCAAAGAATCGTGAGTGTCTCGATTTTGACTTTGGCCATTTTCTTCATATATTCGCGCTTTTCGTCCAAATAAGTGCCATTCCAAAGATTTTGCCTTCAAGAGACCTAAAATGAAAAGGAACGATATTAAGCAATAACGGATACAAAGTGATCAAATAAGGACTTAAACGACCCTCAAAATGGTACCTTTTAAAACCTTATCAAATATCCCTACACTTGTTATTTGCTTGTCCTCAAGCAAATGTGCTTTTAGCCAATTAATTTATAAGTTAGGGATCATGAATCATTAATTCAAAACGGTCCATAACACATATAAGCCCCGCAAAAGTCATAACAAGCACGGAAATTACATACTAGCACCTCACATGGGGTGTTTGGATACTCACATCTCTCTCGGGTGTATATATGAAATATAACAAATAGGAAATGGAAGATGAACACTCATTAACCGGTCCTAGTACATAGATTACCATAGGCTTGAGAATAGATCAAACCTCCATCGCTTTGGCGTAAGCACCTAGGAAAGACTATCAAAGAGGTCTTTTAAAGGGTTGTAATGTTAGGCTTACGGTAGGAAACAAGGGTTTGGTGGGATAGGCTATTTAGTGGTGGTAAGTCAAAATCTCTATGTTACAAGCATATGAAGAATGCGTTGCTAAGCCAAGACTCGACACTCTAAACTCTAGATAATTGAAATAAACAAACATAAATTTAAAAGATAGATGTAGGATGGTAGCCCGTATGTTTTTTTTTTTTTTTTTTTTCACTCTATTTTTTTCTTTTCTCTTTTTCTATTTTTTTTCGATTTTTTTTTTTTTTTTTTTTAATACATTTTACTCTACCATCCTCTACGGTAACATCAAAATAATATGGATTTATAGGAACATCCCTACACTTGAGTTTTATCACTCTAACACTAATTTGACCCGATTTGAAAAGATCAAAACACTTGGGGTACATTATTATGCAAACAAAGGAATTTGAATTTAACGCCCTTCCCGTCATTTCATAAACTTTAACTTTTCCCATGAATCCCAATCGTCCCAAAATCAGTATACAAAGGATATGACTCGACTTAGCAACTTATGCAAGCAACTAGATAATTGAACTAAGGGTTTAGGGTGATAACAAACATTTGCACTAAAAGTGAGTGCATAAAGGGGTAGGCTAAGGCGATTTGGGTGTATATTTGGGGTGGGGTGTAAACAATGCTTTTCATTGATATTTCGAAAACCGAAACATCACGAGAACCGCGAAAAGGATAGGCTCGAGGGGTTAACTAGGGTATCGTGTACTAAAGATGAGTACAACGCAAAGGGTGTGGGGAATTACTCAACCGATATGGAAGAAGTAATTATATTACGGGTATCAAACAAGGGTTATCCTAATGCCTCTTATCATTTAGTTATTCCTAACTACACAAGTGTAGCCTCACTTGCGATCTCGGAATGCATCACAAAACAAGTTCTAGAATCTAATATACTACCGGTTCACACTCTAAGCATTAAAGGTGAATGCTTTAATTCCTACTAATCTAAGGCGATCCTCACATTTTGGTGGAATTTAGGTGGTAAAGGGTTTTGTGCTAGTCATGCAACTTCCTATCCATGAGACGCTTTTGTTAAGACTAATGGCCCATTCCTATATGTCATAAAAATTTTAAATTTGGTGCCAAAATTACCCTAACCGACATTTTCTCATGGTTTATTACACAATCACAATTGACAAAGCAAATAGTCAAGGATAAGCATAGTTTCAAAGTTCCTGCTTTATTTTCCTCCCTACATTTAAACCGAACATTGTCCCCAATGTTCCCGAAAGTATCAAAGTTATGATAATGGAAGGTAATTAAAACGAAGAAACTAATACTCCCCGATTAGCTCGGTAGGATCCGTGTAAAGTGGTGGTTAAACTTTTCAAGAAGAATTATGCGTGAAAAGCTCCTTCCAATCTTATGTAACTTCTTCTTGACAAACTAAACTCGCACACTTGAAGAAAACAAACGAAACCTTCGCGTAAAATCGGCGGTAATAATATATATAAGACTCGATTTAAACTAGGATATAATGCTTGTGGAATGGATGTTTACGAATTTCTAAGAAAATTAAGACCGAAAATTCCAAAATTTATAAGTAGCTCGTAAAACGAGAAAAAGTAATCGATGTTTTTACTCCTTCCCGACGCCGTCAGTTGCAATCTCGACGCGTCAAAGTTATCCCGACAAAAGCGGTCTGCGATT
This sequence comes from Chrysanthemum lavandulifolium, assembly GCA_022545495.1. Taxonomy (NCBI): domain Eukaryota; kingdom Viridiplantae; phylum Streptophyta; class Magnoliopsida; order Asterales; family Asteraceae; genus Chrysanthemum; species Chrysanthemum lavandulifolium. The sequence goes on from CM040242.1 coordinate 116,624,663, forward strand.
TTCGGAAAAATTCGAAAATTGACATCTTTAGAATCTGAAAAATTTCGCAAAACATCCATTATGACTCGATACAAGCATTTGACTCGAACAAACAAACATAAATATCTTTTAGTTAATTGTTATTCTCATGTTTACGTTTCTTTTGAAAACATGTGTAATCCTCCCTACACTTATCCCTTATGTAAAATACCTTTATATGCAATTAAGACGAGGTTAAAAACAAAATAAAGCATTTTTACAAATTCAAACATGAGAACAACAATTAATAAAAGATATACGACACACAAATGAAAATGAAAAACAAATACATGGGTTGCCTCCCAAGAAGCGCTTGTTTTGTTCGAGTCACGACGACTCTACCCTTATTTATCGATAAAGGGAAGTTTTCCTACACTTAAGTTTAAGTGAGGGTGATAGTAGCAATACACACCCTCGTGGTGGAAATTTGCTACGTGAGGAGAGGGTGATGGGTGATTTATATGCTCAAAGGAGTGTGCTCTATTCATTATAACCTTACCTAAGTCTATTGGTGTAACGGGTGAATCAAATCTCTCTCCTAAAAATGGATCATCTTTTATCAACTTCAAAAGATTCTTAGTTAAGGATCCATCTTGACCTAATAAACCCGGTTTAAACCCATAGTGTTTCTTGTTATCAACCATGAATGGGTGATGTAAGTGTGTAAGGTCATGGGTTACTCCTATATTAGCTTCTACTCTACATGGCCTAGAATCTACCACCTTTATCAAGCAACTACCGGACTATCTATTTTGATGGGTGGATTGGGGCCTAATTCAATTCCAAGATTCACATCTAAAGATGGAAAATTGGGTAAGGTTTTGGTTGAGGCTCCGGTTCATCAAAATTAGGAACTTTCCTAGGACTAAGAGAGAGGTCATGACAACAAGCATCTAAACCTATATTCCCTAGTGGCGTTTGGTCCAAAGGTTCTACAATCGGGGTTCCTATAGTCTCTTCTACTTCTTAGGGTAAGTTATAGGCGATGTGTGTTCCTCAGTGATGGTAGGACTTGTGGGTTATCCGATGGGATTGGATTTTCTACTCTATCCTCCATCTTATCAAGATCACCTATGTATTCATTTTGTACTTGTGGTAGCGCCTAACCATGACATGCACCTTGGTACCTCAACTCTAATCATCTCCTTCCTAAACAACCTTTCCAATCAAGTTTCCAAATTGAAAATAGGTCTAAAGATTCGTTTTGGGTCCCATGTTCCACTTCTAAATTGGGCGTGAATCTCAAAGGTTTCCCATGCATTTGAACACCACGTCCCCAAATATCCCCATCCGCTACATAGTCAAGTCTCCTTTGGGTTTCGTGGGCGATACGAGTGTAAAAGAATTGTAGTGGAAACAGAAATCAATACCATGATAAAGGACTTTTGTAATAAATATTTAATTCGATTCCACGCCTCAGAAAGGATTCATCATGATATTGCCGGAACCTCAAGATCTCATTTTGGAGTGGAAAGGGTAGATTATGTAGTGGATTTCGTTGATTGGGTGACGTTTTGGCGATTCGCGTTCTCCATAACGGCTAACGGAATAGTTAATGAAAATGGTTATGAACAAAGGTCACGAAGAAGGTGATAGACTAAGAGAAAGCTAAAAATGAGAAAAATTTACTTGATAGGAATCAAGCAAAGAACCTAAACGAGGTGGACTACTAACTAGCTATTCTATTCCCGCAGCCGCGCCTAAAACTTGATAACGCTACACGCGTCGCTCGAGGTCAAGGAAACTTCCTTTTCTTCGAGCAAGTTTTATAACACCCTAGGCGATGAACCTAATCGTTGTAGTGTAGTAATTAGGTAAGCCACGGTATTGATATCGTTCTCTAGGGAATAGGAATGCTAGTAAGGAGTTACTACGCTAAGGTTAAGGTTGAGGAAGATTATTTTTATCTTTTTATATTTTATGAAAATGGAAAGGTACGAATCTCGGGTATTGGATTTGGGGGTTTGGTATTTCTACCGATTACTCTACTATTATCTAATTATCTAAACTAAGGTTGTGGGAGTCTATGTCTAATTAATGTGTGCTCGTATGATAGTTTAAAGATGTGTTTACTTAGTTTGTATTACTCCTTAATTATCTCCTATTGATGGTTGAGTGTCACGTCTTATTCCTAGTTGCGTTGTGTGTCTAAAGTTGTAAGGTATGCGTTTCTCCCTAACTCTTTGAACTTACCAAAGGGTCTTGTCTACAAACCCACTAGGGATTATAAACTCCTACTCTAAGGCGCTCTTTGGATGGTTTAGCCTACAACTACTCGTGTAATTATATTCTAAGGTTCACAAAGATGAATCAAGCATTAAGTACACAACGAATGACCTATCGCATTACTAGATCATTAATCAACTAAGATAAGAAACAACCAATCAATATTCAATAATTAAGTTTCATACTTCCTAAGCAAACACACAAATAAATTAGCCGGACATGGAGAACATGCAAGCATACACACAAATAATCAAAGACATAATTGAATTAATGAAGTAAAGACTTATCTTGATGTAAGATAGGGTTTAAAACCCTAAAATACTGTACAAGACACCTTAGGTTCGGTTTTAGGTTTTACTCCAAAGACTCTCCACCAAAGACTGAAAAATTCGGATTCTATATATAAGATTACATATGCGACGGCGTCACCTTATGTTTTGTGACGCCGTCGTGTCGCCGTCATTAGGGTTTCGTCTTGGCCACGTTAACCTTGCGGCGCCACCTTATGTCCGTGACGCCGTCTCTTGACTCGACGTCGTCGGATTGCATCTAGGCCGCCCGAGTAGCGACGGCCTACTCTTTCACAACTAGACGTCGCCACTTGAAAATACGAATTTTGGGTTCGGACCGTCACAATAATTTTGGGACGGTGTCGCCATTTTTGACGACGCCGCTTCTATTTTCAAAGAATCGTGAGTGTCTCGATTTTGACTTTGGCCATTTTCTTCATATATTCGCGCTTTTCGTCCAAATAAGTGCCATTCCAGCATTTTGCCTTCAAGAGACCTAAAAAATGAAAAGGAACGATATTAAGCAATAACGGATACAAAAGTGATCAAATAAGGACTTAAACGACCCCTCAAAATGGTACCTTTTAAAACCTTATCAATACTGCATGGAAGAAATGACAATTCGTGTGAACTTCATTTCGTTCAAACACAGGGACCAAAATCGAAGAAGACGGCGGAGGCTGATAAAGACGAAAGTGAAACTGTTTCAAATGCTCCTGTCACAAATGAAAATGGTGGCGGTGAAATTGGACAAAATGAGTGTTGTTTAGACGTTCTGGAGAAAGTAGAAGGCCAAAATGGAGTTGATGATCCTAGACCTCTTAAAAGAGGAAAACCGTCAAGTGATGCAACATGTGATTCAATTGGAGAGACTAATGGTTTTTTCTTTATCTATAGCTGTTTGTTGTGAAATTACTCAAAGTATTTAATATGTATAACCTCATAGATTTATCGTTTCCCTTTCATCTTGTGACAAGTGTAAGTGTCGAGGAGAAAGATCTTGATACAAGCGGTGCACAATTAGAATCACTTCCAACTAATGACCATATAGAAACCGAAAAAAGCTTAAAGTTACACCCACGTGAGAAGAAGCTAATTGATTTTAGAGATAAGCTATATCTTGCACCTCTAACCACAGTTGGGAACCTTCCTTCATCAAGGGTTTGCAAGGTGTTAGGTGCATACGTAACATGTGGTGAAATGGCAATGTACAAATCTTTTATGGTTTGGGATTTTTTTTTGCAAGCGCGCTTGCTCAATCTCTAATTGCTTCAAATACATCTTATAGGACTTATTTGTGAATTGATATATACCGTGAAAGTGTGGATATGTTACAAGGGTAAATCATGCATTTAGCCATTAAACGATAAATAATTGCAATTTCCAAAGCGTAAGTGGACACTTTTTGGGACGGGTAGAGTACCATTAATCCAATGGATCTGGTAGTGGTAAAATACGGGTTTCCTTAGGAACTAAAGTTTATCACGGAACTCTTTCAAGTGAAAATGTATTTTGTCATGCTTTTCTCCCAAACCCACTTTCTTATGTCTTGGATTGAATGTTTAGTTTTGTGTGAAGTGGTCGAGCAACAGAATGGGCATTGTTAAGGCGCCATGTATCCGAGGATCCGTTTGGAGTACAGATATGTGGGAATTTCTTGATCTGATTGCTCGAGCTCTTGAACTTATTGAGCGGTGAATGTCTTGTGGATTTCATTGATATCAATATGGGTCATTCAATTGATCTTGTGCTTAATAAAGGGTGGGTCACTCTCCTTTCAAAACCAAAGTGGATGAAAAATGTGATCCGAGCAGTTTTGTAGCACTATGGACATTCCAGTTACTATAAAGGTATTAAGAACACAAAATTAATTGAAGCATATTATATAACATCTGTTTGGTATGGTATTTGAATAACATGGGTTAATATATAATGAAGGTTTTCTTTGGTGTTTAGCTAATTATTCTGTTTGAATTTAATTTTGTTGGGAATTATACGTTTGAGTTGATAAGACAAAAAGAATGAAACAAGAGGGACTTAATACGACAAGAAGGAAACCTACAAAAAGATGGAAGGACTTGCTTGCAAAAGAAGTTTTATTTATTAGTCCTTTGTAGTATTTTGTAAACCCTAATCCTCTAGTATATAAAGAGGACATGGGGTGTAGGTTTTAATTAAGTCTTCCATAATGTAGACGTCTAGTAAAGGTGTGTGTGTGTCCTAGGGGTATAGTCTTGTAAACGCCTAGGTTATTAGTTTAGTTAGTAGACGTGTTCCTATAAACGTCTAAGATTAGTTAGTGTTAGTGAATGAAAACCTTGTGTCAATAACAATTATGTTTTGATTTATCCGCTGCGTATTGTCATTGTTATTGTTAAACCCTAAGGCTCATAAACGATCAAGAAACTATCTTCATATCGTTCTTAGTTTAATGAAGTTTCTTTGTTTTCCATTTTCCATTGTAAGCATGTTACCACTGGTTGCAATATATATAGGGTTAAAATTAATTAATGAAATTATCTTCTTTCCATGTTATGATAAATACTTTCTAAATATAATTTTACTTGCGCAATACTTCTAAACCCTAACCCTACATATCTTTCTCTCTCAATCGGCTAGTTATTCTTTCAATTCTTACTGACATAATATTATTTTTCATCAAAAGTTTCTATGGCATCTTTAAACTTTGCAGATGAGCACAACCTAGTGGCCTACCTACAAAAGTCTAACGAGAAGAGTGGCCCTGTTTATCATCAAATTGTGGACTTTCTTCATACCACACATATAAGGTATGCTTTGCTTTTTAAACCCACAATTTATATCTCTCAAATCAAACAGTTTTGGACTTCTGCTAAGTCCATAACCCTTGAGATTGAGATACACATGAAGCGATGGATGCTCTACGAGCCACCGTGGATGGGGTAATTATTGATGTTACCGAGGCATCCTTGAGGAGAGTACTCCAATTGGGTGATCTCAATGGTCTCATCACATTACCTATACCGAAATTCATGATACTTTATCATCCATGGGTATGATACCACCGACAAAAAGGCTACTTTCAAAAGAGTAGTTTTGTCCCCAATGGAGATTTTTGATTCATACTGTTACATTGTCTTAGTCCAAAGAAAACATCTTATGAGCAATTTAGTTCAACCATGGCTTATCCTTTGGTTTGTCTAGTCACCGATAAGATTTTCAATGGTCAAATTATATTTTTACAAGTATGAAAGGCAATGTACATAGTAAAACAAAATTTTAATGTATCCAAGGTTTGTGCAAGCGGTGTTAAATGAGTTTCAATCGCAACCCCACACTAATGTTTATCAAATCGGTTGCCTAAAGCCTAAAGTTTTTCAAAATTTGAACAAAGATGGCAATATGATTTTACACCTCTCCTACCCCAAATGCTTGCTAAAATTTCATCCGAACAAAACACACCCATAATTAATGTTCCAAACATTGATTATACCCCACCGCTTAAGAACCTATGAGAGAAGGTCTAAACAGTCAACTCCTCTCATGACAACACAAGAAGTTTCGAACCTTGTGGTCTAGGAACAAGCAATGGTGGTTTTAGACTTCAACCTAGTCCAACTAGGGAGGAATCAACCTTTGCCCCATGATTCACCTCTCCCAACAGTAACACGGTTGGAAGTGATGAGGCGTGGGAACCAATTGGAATTGATGGATTGTGTACAAAGTTAGCCAAGCAAGTTGAATCTCTACAAAAGATTTGGCAAATGTCAGCAACCGCATGCCAAGGATGTTAAATACTTAAAGGAAGAGATTCAGCCTTAAAGGAAGAGATGCACGGTTGAAAAAGCACAAGAGGATCAAAGTTGTTGATTTCATCTTCATCCTCACCCTCGATGGTGATTCGGTGATCATGATTTGGGAAATTCTCCCAAACAGGGAGGAAAAGCAGGCCGCCATTGAGGGAGGACAATTGATTTTGAAGATAAAGAAGATACAAGTAAAGGAGCAAAGGAGGCGATACTCATGGAGAGCAACTTGAAGATCAAGACATTTTTCAAAGCGCTGGCGATTTTACCATCGATTTTATTTCCACCGCAGAGCCAACTTTGCCACGCAAGTGAAGAATTTGATAAATTGAAGAAACACAATGGTAAAGCGGTTATGGAAGATGTAAAGCAACTGAAGAAAGATTTCAAAGAAAAGACAAGCACAAATTGCACTTGATAGTGAAATTGTTTGTAAAGATCTCTCAAGAACAAATGGTCGAAAAGAAAAAGCTTGAAGAATTGGAAGTTGCAAGCTTTATGGAAGCTAAAAGATTGAATAGAATGGAAGAAGATCCACCGCTCAATATTCAACCAACAATTCTTAGAAAATACTCCGAGTTTAGTTATGTTCCCATCAAGAAGATATTGAATTCTTGATTGCTAATAATGCGTAAATCAAGAAAAGGCAATTGACACAGTAGTGATGCATCCTTAATCGAGGAACAAAGAACTGCTCGATTGAAGGATTTCATTCAAATGAAGAACAATCAAGCACTTGAAGATGTGATTAGTACAGTCAAAAGGGTCAAAGAAATCAAGACAACCTACCAAGAGACAAATTCTTCGATATGAAAACTTATTGTTGTCATGTTGGAGGTTGGAAGATGCATCAATTCAAAGGAATGTCGATGATCAAGTTGAAAAGGCTTACTACGAACTCAAAAACAAGATAAAGATTTTATTGCAATGGGCTCAAGAAGAAGCAAGAAGATTTCCTAGATTGAAGAAAGGCTAAAGTAAGTGATTCTTAAACTATTAAGAAAACTAAGGTTGATGAAGATCAAGCAATGTCTATCGAGAAGGAAATTCCCACCGAGAAATTCATCAAGATCAATTGACCGGAATGATTATGATTGAAGAAGGAGATTTTATCCGTAACCACCGCAAGTTCAACATCTTATTATTGATTGGGAAGTTTACATCGCTAGCGCTTTGCTCCAACATGGAAGATCACAAGGCTAGGTGGTGCAACTTCATCATTCATTCAATTTGAAGATCTTATAAAAGCTTTTGACAGAGATGACCTTGATACACTATGGAGGTTAGTTCAAGAAAGGTTTAATACTCAAGATCTCAAAGATACTAAGGAGATGCAGTTATGGGTGAATCTTAGAATGCTTTATGAACCTAATGTTGATGATGATTTTTGGAAGTTCTCATGTCCATGTTCTGGTAGTAAATGGTTTTACTATGACTCATGTGAAGTTCATTATGTCTCTACAGCAAATGGAGTAGATGCATTTATGCTTGCTGAGAAAGAATATTCAATCAGAGCTGGAACTCTCACTGTGATGTTATGTTCAACAATAAGAGTCCATGAAGACAATGAGAAAGTCAGAGAATTGTTACATAGACTTCATGATCAATGTTCAAGAGCCATTCAGAAGTTAAGGAAGAAGTGAAGTGTTTGGTTGAATTCCCAAATCCTTGAAGATATTGCATATTGAAGAAACTTATTGATTTGCAGAGAAATCATAAGATTGGGGAGGATTGTTGGGAATAATGCATTACCACGGATAGTTGTGGTTTACATCGCTTGATTAACACTAGCGGTGGAAACGTATTCCCACCGCCAAGACATTGTTACCACTGTTATCGCTTATGTTTAGTTAACGCGTCTAGATAAGTATAGAATAGATCTTGTGGATATTCTATTATGTTAGCTTTATACTTATCTTGTAAAGGACTCCTTGTTGTATAAAAGGAGGTCCTAGGTTATTGTCTTAGGTACTTTTTAATTTACCTACGTATTACTCACAAGAGCTTCAAGGTGTAACCCTAGTAATAATCTAAGATCACTCGTATTATTAATCAATAATATTGGAGCTTAAGTTTTGAGTTTAATATGTGTTTATATACAATACATCATATAATTCATCTTCTAAGTATTACTAAGTAAATTCCGCGTGCTTAATAATATCATACAAAATATCATTGACACAAGGAGTGTGTCCAGATCCATCAAATTTGTTTGCTGGTTTGAGCACGAACAAGTTATTTTGAAGGTAGAAGCCGCATTGATTCTTTAATCGCAGATATTGGGCAATGGGGAGCAAGTGTTGTAACTATACATGGCGTGTCTCGTCAACAAGAAGACACCAAGCAACTGATTGGGATTTTGTATACCAAAGGTACAAGAAAGGCCCGGATTTGCAAGTTCTCGGAAATGGGGACATCTTTTCTTTTGCAGACTGGAAAAACATAAATCCGATTGCCCAGAACTTTCATCATGCATGATTGCTCGAGGGGATTTAGTTAAGGTTTGTAACTAGAACACTATCTTGTTCATTGACCACTGCTGAACTAATTATACAACTGCTGTTTTGTATGCCTAAAACATTGGCTTTTCAATGAAATAAAGGAGCAGAGGGACTGGGACATCAGTTCTGGAGAACGGTTAAATATATTCAATTATTATGTGCGTTTTGGACTTAAACATTGGGGTTCGGACACAAACGGTATGCATCTTGTGCTAATTATTTTCATGTTACTTAAATAAGCGTATAGGAACGGTTCTACTTAATGTTTTTCTAAAGAGCTGCTATCGTGGGACGCTTTGTGCAATAAATTCATGCATCCATTTTACAAACCCAGGATTACTTTTTTACAGTTGTATTAGGTTTTTGAAAAGCTTCACATATGCAAAAATAAATTATTTGTTATTCCTGTGAACAACGTGAACGCTTGAAGAAGCAACTGGAGAAAACCAAGAATCAAAAAGAAAAGCTTGAATCATTATGCGATCACTCCAAGCGTAAAGGAAGGAGAATCTAATTGGGAAAAGCAATCCCGATTCGGTCCCTACAGTTTAGATCCAACAATGCATCGAGACACTAGATCATATTTGAGATTTCATTTTCTTAATCCAATTTTTTGTGTTGGTGCTAAGTTTTTGGCTTTTTGTACTAAAATGTCTGGTCAAACATGTCTGATCAGAAACAGCTAAGATGGTTGAGCCCAAGCATTTTTGCTTTGTAATGAATCTTAAGATATTGGCGTGATCACAAGTAGCAAGTTTAATTTGTTCATCATTTGTGCTTAGATGTGTGCCTATTGGAAACTTCTGAAATCATGAGTGCGTTGTGGACTTGTGGGTTGAGTTTATTGCTCTTGTGTATACTGTTGAATGAAAGTTCATAGGTATTCTTTCTCATGTGCTTCTTTGATACTTTGTTCGTCGTAACAAAAAGACTATACTTTGTTCGGCGTAACAAAAAGACTTTGTATTTTGTTGACCTTAAAGCAGTTAGATATTTATTGGCTTGAATAGTCAACTTCTGTTGGATCGATATACTCTGACCAAACTAACTATGTAGCTTGTAAGGGTTTAGCAACCTTGGATAAATCCTAAATTACTAACAATGAAACACTGATATTACTCTATTAAGTATGCGAAACTACTTCAATAAAGCTAAGAAGAATAACTTTAAACTTCAACGATTATATTAAAACTTTGAACCTGCTTGTTATACAGATTCACTAACAACCCTAATAACTCTAATATCGTACTTGCATGTAAGTCGTATCTCTAATATTCTCTAATGTTGCGTATCTCTAATGCCAATCTAGGGGTCCTTTTATAGGCATAAGGAGTACCCTAGTCGGTTTACAATTACAATCCTTGTACGACAAGTAATACTAATTCTAAACTAAGAATATTCTAGAATTACATAGCTTTCCATAAACGATATAGCAATCCTTTAGCCTTTGCAGTACTTTGACACAAGCAGTACTTTGACTTTCATTAAGCAGTACTTTGACTTTCTTCAGCACTTTGACTTTCTTGACTTTGCTTTATATCCCAACAATCCTCCCTAACTTGAATTCTACTTGCTTGATTTCAAGTTCCTTTGTATCTTTATCTTTAACATCTTTGTCTTCAAGGAAAGATTGTGTCTTTATCTTGATTTGTCTTGTACTCTCGTGCTTGTATTATCATCATCAAAGTAGTCTTTATAAGCAATCCTTTTCAAACAATCATTATCAAGAACCTTCATCTTTTCGACTTCTCAAGAACATATGGCAAATTGTACATCGATCATAAAGTTTTAGACTATTCTCATCACTTCCAGGTGTGTTAACTCCTGTGAGAGGTGAATCATTGAAAATTTAATGGATTTTGATGTCTCTTTACCAAAGCCATTAACTCTGGAGTAGCCAATGTTTAGGTGTGTAAAACCATGGTACATTGATAACCATATGATTTTTAGCAAATCATCAGCTATCAACGGATTTGTTAAGTCTTTACCAATAGCCGTTTGCTTTTGGACTAGTTAGTTCTTGCAACCATGGTGAACTAATTACCATATAAATGGTTTTTCCACAGCCTTTACCACAAGCCATTTTCTTGTGGGCTAGCCAACTCTTCACTATTATAGATATGGTGAGTTGAAAACCATACAATTTTTAGTAAATTGTCAACTAAAAACGGATTTGATAATCACATCAGAGCCGTACCCTCATGATGAGTCAAACTCTTTCTTGTTTATTAAACATGGTGAGTTGATTACCATCAGATGTTATTCTCAAAACAATTTGTTGCTGTTTATTTTGTGCTTCAAAAAGTATTTTGCACTTTACAAAAATTGCTTATTTATTTTCATTAAAAGACTTTTACTGGTTTTAAGCTGCAAGCAGTACTTTGGTAAAGTACTGTTTGTCCAAAGAATACTTTGAATAAAGTCTCGATTTTTCAAAAATTTATATAATTAAGAATCATACCGGTATTTATACATCATCATCACCATAGTTGTCCATTTGATAAACAATTCAATGACCATAAGGGTTGTTTCATTCTCTGCTCAACCTCCATACCATGATCTAGCATTTCGATCATAAGATCTCTTGTCGGTGGATATCTTCTTTTCGCTAGCATGTGAATCATGGTCCCATCTTCTAACTCCAAAACATGCACTCCTGATTCTTCAAAGAATCTCCAGCTAGTAATCTCCCAAACTTCTTGGTTGTTCCAGATTGCATCAGTGCTTGTTTCTTCTGTCTCCCAGATAGTTATAAGATCTCCCAGCAAGACTAAACCAACTCCAGTTGATGGAATATGCTCAAAATATTCTTGCACTAGTTGATACAGTGAAACAGATCTTCTCTATCTATCATATGCAGTATATCCCATAACAAATTAAATACTCTAAAGCTTTCATCTTCTCTATGGAACATAAGATAGTCTCCTTCCTTTGATTCTACAACTTCAAATGTAGACATCTTAGACTTCTTTACTGCAACTTCTTTAGACTTAGGATGCTCAAAATCTACAACTCTTAGATAATTCCTCAGCTCATCAACTGTATCTGTTCTCAATTGTATCTTCTTTGATAGTTGTTCATCATCAGTTGTTCTCTTTCTCTTTAAACTTCTTTTTCTTGCATCCTCATTCTGCTTTTCATCATCAAAAGGAATAATACCTTCCAGTTCCTTTTGATAAGCTTCTCTAACAGCATCATACAAATCTTTCATCTCTATATACTTCAACTTATGTAAACCAGTATATCCTCTACCCTTCAGATAAGCCATCATTGCATTCCTTTCTTTAGCAATACTCTGAGGTCTTCTAGGTATAACACTGGCTTTTTGCTTTTCCGGTAGAACATTTTCAACATCTAATTCACTTGTAACTTTCTAGCGACTTCTTCATTTTAGCCACTTCAATAGCTCTTAATTCGCTAAAGTAAGCTTCTTCTTCTTCTTTGTTTCTACCAGGATACCTTTTCCTTTGTCTTTAGGATCTAAAGTAGGATGAGAAGATTGCAAGACTTAAGGTTGTTCTTCAACTCCAAGGATACTAACACCTCTTGGTCTTGACATATTCAGCATTATCTGAGCAATGGTCTCATCATCACTAGCAGTATGTTCTACGTTAGATGTACCAGCTTCTTCTTCATGTAAGAATGTTGAAGGACCAACTTCTTCATCAAAATTTAAGGTCCTTGGTGTAATGAGCTCTTGCCTAAAAGTTCCTTGAAGAGCAAGACCTTGATCACCAAAGACTTGAACATGAGACTTTGATCACCAAGATTTTGTACACTACCTTGAGGCTCAAGACCTTGAGGCTTACTTTTGCTCAATTTTCTTGCTTCTTTATGTGAATCATCATAAGTTTCAACATAAGGTTCTTCATCTAGATCTTGAGCATCTTCATTCAAATTCTCTTGCTCCAAATTCCTCCCAATTGGAATGAAGAATGCTTGTGAAGCTTCTTGCCCTTAGAAACCTTCTTAAATTTCTTTCCTTTCTTCTTCTGAGACTTGACCCACAATCTGTGATGTTGAACTAATGGCCAGACAAATTTCTTCAATCTTCTAAACTTGTTGTTCAACTTCATAAGTTGTGCAGCTTGAGCTTCATAATCTTTCTTCAATCTCAAAAGTTCCCTTGTCAAAGCATAGTTATCCAGAACCTTACCCTCAGAAACCATATCTCCCTCATCTCCTCCAGATGTTTGAGACCCATCTGTGGAAGTATAAACATTGGGAGATGATGGTGGGTTAACCTCTGGTTCTGAATCATCATGCACAATATCTTGCAGAGATGCAAGACTTTCCTTGAAGTAGTATGTTGAGGCACTTTGTGTTCGGGATGAAGCAGTATGTTGAGAAGCAGTACCTTCCCTTGAAACTGAAGGCTCATGATCTTCACTGGAAGCAGCTTCATCTCTAACAGCTTGTACTACCTCTATCATGTGAGCAGTTAATGGTGTATCCCTCCTAGAAAACTTGTCACTCTTTCTAGCCATGAAAGTAAATACCTTTGGTGGAAGTACAACAACAGGTAGCAAGCTTAAAGGTTTAGGGACATCCTTAAGCTGTTTGTTCAAGAAGACTTGAACAAATCGAGGGTACATTAGGAATGGTGAACCATTAGAGATGTGAGATAACATACCATCTAGAATCATTCTAGAAAAGTTAAAGAGGTGATTGGTAGCTAATCCCACTAAAGTAGAGGCGATATTTGATCCAAATTGTTCCCATGAAGTACTCTTGGGACTTAAGCAATGAAGCAATACATGAACGAGATACTTCCAGTGTGGACTAAATAAGGGCTTCTTAAAAGTTGTTTCAGTTAGAGACCCTTCATACCCTATATCTCTTAATGTATCCCAAAGCACTTGTTTGTCAAAACGAATAGCCCCTTCTGCATCATTAAACAATAAATCTTCTCTAATTGTGGCTTCACTAACTCTAACTATCTTTCCAAAGAACCTTAGCTCGAATATAGGAGTCATCATCTTGCATATGAGATCTAGCAAGCCCAAAATTGTTGAATCCAGGTTCAATGATGTCGAGTTCGACCAATAGAGCATAATTGATTGAAGATCCAGTTAGGAAATCAATTATGTCATGAAAAGCGACATTGGATGGTGTCTTGTCTAAGTTAGCAACCATGTTGTGCTTACTAACAATGTTACGATTAGCCATTGCTTGTTGTTATAAGAAAGAATGGTTCGATGAATAGTGAATGTTGATGAGAAAAAGAGAGATGGATGGATAAGTATAAAGATGAGAGGAAAATCGGAGGGTAGTTATTTATAGGTAAGATTTAAAAATCAAAGCCCAATTAATAAAGTTACCGTTGTTTGAATTTTACCCCTTATTTTGACCGTTGGAACAGTACGTTGACAAGACTGCAGTGCTTTCCACGTAAGCGACTTTCAAAGCAAGACTTTCAGAGCAAGACTTTCGGATAAACTCTAAGCAAGATTACTTTCCATCCTTTTCTTCACAATGGCAAAAACATCAAAAAGCATTGTATTGCCTCCCCTTAAACAATGCATGAGACTAACTAACTAACTAATAAGTCCTCCCCTTAATTGTAGCTTAATAGTTAATCATACCAATACTCACCACTAAATGATTGAATCTTGAAACATCAAATCCCTTTGTGAGTAGATCAGCTACATTATCATCTGTGTGGACCTTGACAACATTAATGAGCCTATGCTCATAACAATCTCGAATAAAGTGATGCCTAATCTGAATGTGCTTGGTCTTGGAATGATAAACAGGATTCTTCACAATGCAAATTGTACTCTCATTGTCAATGTAGATAGGAGTATTCTTAAAATTGAATCCATAATCCAAGAGTTGATTTTGCATCCACAATACTTGTCCACACGACTTGCAAGCAACAACATATTCTCGCTCAGATGGATGATGTTCTTTGCAATGGTTTGTTTCTTACATTGCCATGAAACTAATCTTCTTCCAAGATATTGGCATCCTCCAGTGGTTGATCTTCTATCATAATTATCACCTGCATAATCACTGTCTGAAAAAGCTTCCAAGTGAAAAGGTGAATCCTTAGGATACCACAACCCTAACTTAGGTTGTTGTTTTAGATAACTAAAAATCCTCTTGACTGCATTCATATGAGAGACCTTGGGTGAGACTTGATATCTTGCACATAAACAGACAGCAAACATGATATCAGGTCTAGATGCAGTTAAGTACATAAGACAACCAATCATTGATCTGTAAAGCTTGACATCCACAACTTGTCCATCTTCATCCTTTCCTAATGAGTTGATAGCTTTGATAGGTGTGGTGACTGGCTTGATAGCATCGAAGTTAAACTTCTTAAGAATGTCAGTGACATATTTATCTTGACTAATAAAGATTCCAGTACTTGATTGTTTAACTTGAAGCCCCAAAAAGAAAGTTAATTCACCCATGGAACTCATTTGAAATTCTTGTTGCATGAGCCGCTCAAATTCTTTCACCATTGATTGTTTTGTAGCTCCAAAGATAATATCATCTACATATACTTGAACAAGCATTATGTCCTTTTTGTCTCTCTTGATAAACAAAGTCTTATCAATTGCTCCTCTCTGTAACCATGTTGTAATAGAAAAGTGGAGAGTCTTTCATACCAAGCTCTAGGAGCTTGATGAAGGCCATCTGAGCCTTAACAACTTTGTAGACTTTGTTTGGATGTGCGGGATCCTCAAAACCGGAGGTTGTTTTACATAGACTTCCTCCGTAATTTTGCCATAAAGAAAGGCACTCTTGACATCCATTTGATAAACAGAAAGCCCATATAAGATGCAAAAGCAAGGAATAATCTAATGGCTTCAATCCTTGCTACAGAGCAAACACTTCATCATAGTCCACTCCTTCTTCTTGTCTATATCCTTGTGCAACTAATCTTGCTTTGTTCTTGATGACATTCCTCTTTCATCTCTCTTAACTCTGAAAACCCATCTTGTACCAATGACTTTCTTTCCATCAGGTAAATCATATAGTACCCAAACTTCTTGAAGTTTGAATTGAAGAAGTTCTTCTTGCATGGCTTCAACCCAACTCTCTTTAGTTAATGCTTGAGCTACAGTCTTGGGTTCTTCTTGAGAGATAAAGCAAGTGAATAAACATGTTTGTTGATCCTTATGATTCAGCCTGTTTTGTTTATACACAAAGCTAAGTAAAGCATTATGTGGCTTAGAGAAACCTTTAGCTTTGGTTCTTGTGAGCACTCCAGAAGTAGAAGGTCCAATGATTTGACCAGCAGGATGATCTTTATGAACTCTTAATGTAGGAGTCTGTGGAACTTCAAGATCATCACCCAAATTTGTGAAATCAGCTCCTTCATTGGAATTTGAGAAAATACCTTCATCATCTAATTCATCATCAGTGTCTTCTAATCCAGGCATGTTAGGATCATTCAAATCATCGGCATCTTGTCAATTGGTGCAAAGAAGACTTTGATCCAAAGTCTTGTGATCTAAAGTATCGTGAGAGTAATCTGTAGACTTACCCTTTTCTTTGCTTCTTCATAAGCTCTTATTTGATCATCCTCATAAGATTGTGCTATTGTTTCTTGAAAAAGCATCCTATTAAGCTCATCTTGAAGAGCTTGATCTTCATCAGACAATGTGGATTTTGGTTTATCAGTACTTTTCTCTTTCTCAATAGATATAGGTTCTTCATCAGGAACAGCATCAGGTCTAATATTGACTCCATGAACAATCTACTGTAAATCTTCTTCTTTGTGAACAACTTGATTTTCTTCTCTCGACAGAACATAGTTCATAGAAGGAGTCAAAACATCAAGATCAAACATCCAATCGGGACCTTTACCCTTTTGATTTTCTTGATCTTCTAAAATTCAACATGAAGACAATCTTGAACCTTTTGGTAACCTTGTTGTACACTCTAAATCCTTTGCTATTGGTACAATAACCCAATAAGTATCCTTCATCCGACTTGCCATCAAATTTTCCCAAAGTATCAATAGTATTGAGAATAGTCGAGGACATCCAAAAGGTTTCATAAAACGAATGTTGGGTTTGTTTACCCATAAGCAACTCATAAGGTGTCTTCATCGAGGTTTAGTGATCGATACTCTATTTAACACATAACAAGCAAGACTTATGACTTCAACCCAAAATTGAATAGGTAATAGAGAATCGCAAGCATTGTTCGGCCGCTTCTATCAATGTTCTGTTCTTTCTCTCGCAACACCATTTCTTTGTGGAGTTCTAGCAATGCTAAACTCCTCTTAATTCCTTTCTTGGCACAAAATTCATCCATAAACTTGTTTTTGAATTCATCCCATTATCACATCTAATACCTCTTACTTTGAGTCTCAATTGATTTTCAAGGGCTATTATAAGATCATGAATAGCATCAAAGGTTTCATCTTTAAATCCCAAGAAAAGACCCAACTAAATCTACTACAATCATCTGTTACAACTAAGCAAGACTTCTTCTTGTTTAAGCTTGCAATGTAAACAGTCCAAACAGATCCATGTGCAACAACTCTAAAGGTTCTCTAATAGTTCTTTCCTCAATCTTCTTGCATGAAGCTTTGTGTTGTTTACCCTTCTTGCACGCCAAACATGAATGATCATTCTTGTATGTTTTGGAAGGTAAACCTCTAACTAAATTGCCTTTAACCAACTTGTTGATATTCTTGAAATTCACATGTCCTAATCTTCTATGCCATAGATGTGCTTCTTCAAGTGTTGCCTTTGCTACTAAACATGTTGCTCTTTCAGTAGAGTTAAGATTCTTCAAATCTAGACTGTACACATCATTGGTTCTTGGTACTCTCAGTGTTACCAAGTTATCATCAACAAGCTTGAACTCAGGGGAAAGAATAAGACATTTTGTGTCAGTGAATAACACAGGGTGCTTCTTGTCACAGATCTGAGATACTGACAAAAGGTTGAACTTGAGCTCCTTCACATAACGAACATTCTCAAAATCTATGCTTCCTGCCTTGATGGTTCCTTTTCCAATAATTCTACCTCCACTAGGATCATTCCCAAATGCAACTCTTCCTCCAAAATATGATCTAAAATCTGACAGAATCTCTTTGTCTCCTGTCATGCTTCCAGAGCAACCACTATCAACAATTAAATGATCTTTAAGCTCCTCTTCTGGGTTGCCCTGCACAAAGATGAAAGAGTTAGTTTCTTTTAGGAACCCAAGCCATTACTGACTTGTGTTCCCCTTGTGGAGTGACATACTTAAATTCTTTAAGTATGTAATCTCCACTGTTTTTGAAAACATGATCAATTATTTTCGTTTGTTCCAAAACATGTGTTGGTTTTTCAACAAAACTCTCTTTTTCATCAAAATTCTCTTTTTCTTTTTCAACAAAATTCTCTTTTTCACCCTTACTTGCTGAAAGTACTGTTTGTTCCCATCAGTACTTTCTTTCTTAACCCAGTTGGTTTTAACTTTTTGTGTAGATTTCTTTAATCTAGGTGTTCTATTTCAGGTGTAACGCCTTCTAGGTTGATAGTAATTGGATCTCCTAGGGCTTCCATTCGAAAAAGTGCTAGCAAGTACCTTGATTGGGTGAAAACCTAGCGAGACTTTGAGAAGGTACCGCTTGAGAAACTTTGACTTACCAAGACCTTGAAAAGTGTTGCTTGAGGGTACTGGTGGTTTTGAAAAAGGTCTTTTCTGGTGAGGGTACCTATAGTCTTTTGAGAAATTACTATGGTTAACCCTATGTGAATGATTCCAAACTGGTTTATTCTCCCTTGGCTTATGGTTGGTAGATGTAGTCTTTGGGAATTTGCTTAAATATTCTGAGTGAAAGTCACAGTCCTTAATCAAATGATCAGGACTATAACAAACAAAACATAATTTTTGACCCATACTCCCAAAATTTCTTCCTTTAGTTCTATGACCAAAACTATCCTGACTTTTTGGTGAATGACCAAAACTATCCCAAAATGATTTAGCAGTATTTTGAAAAGTTTTTCTTGAAGGTACTGCTGAATGTTTAGCAGTACTTTGAGTTGAAGGTACTGTTGAACTCTTAACATTATCATCCTTAGGTTTCTCAACTGTTTCTTTTGGGGATTCAGAACTAGATGGACCTGAATTAGATTGACCAGTAAGCTTTTTCCTAAACTCTAAATTGTCTACTCCAAAACAAGAAACATCTGTCCTAAGTGGTTGAAAACTACCAATGGGTGGAGGAACTGCATTATAACCCTTGTCTTTCTTAAATTCAGGAGGTGTTTGACTAATTGATTCCTCATTACTAGATGTGTTTTCTTCTGAGCTAATGAGTTCATCATCACTAGTGGTTATCTCCTCTGAATCAATTTGTTCCTTATTACTAGATGGGTTCGCTTCTATACTGCTAAAATCCATACCAAAACCTAGGCCAGTTTTAATGTGTGCTCTTTTCTGTTTTTCAACAAAACTAACATGTGAAAGGCCAGATTCTTTCCAACTAGAAAATTTCTCTAACAATTCATCACTTTCTTTAGTCATCTTTTCAAGTTCAGAAACCTTACATCCTAACTTCCATTCACTCAATTTTAATTGATAATCTTGTTGCTCATATTTTTCTGCCCAAGCCATTTCATTATTTTCATGAGTGATTATTTTGGCTTCCATTGACTCTAAAGTTATTTGATAACCACTACCTCGGACCTAGCCCTTCTACAATTATCTCTTTCGTTACATAATCTTTAAGCACTTTTGATAAAAATCATTACACTTAGAGCATACCTCGTAGATAGTGGGTGAACTTGGTGAAGTAGCTACCATAGCGAGCGTAATGTGTTCTTCTTCACTTTCCATGCTCCAATCAAAGCTTCCAAGACCATCTCTTGATTCCAAAGCAACAAATCTCGGTTCCTCATCAAAAGTTGTGCTCCAATCAAACTCTTCCATTGCGACCATAGAGTAGGTTCTTGGTTCATCATCAAATTCAAGACTCGGTCAACCTCGATAGATTTTCTTGAGCAACCAAAGCTTTTGGTTTTGGTTCAATAATAGGAACTTCCCTTATTTCAAGCTTGGGTTTCTCAATCATCCTATTTGCCTGATATTTAGCAAACTTGCATTCTCTTGCAAAGTGTCCAGTTCTTTGACAATTAAAGCATTCAATCTTGGACTTGTCAAATGTTATACCTGTTTGGGTTTGAAGTCAATGCCTCTTCCTGTTTTCTTCATGAACTTCTTGATCCTTGTAGTGATCATGGCAACTTGCCATCTTATGTCAATTTCTTCTAGATCATCCTCTTCAATTTGCATCAAATCTTCTTCATAAGTATGTGTAAGGTGGCTTGTCGAGCAATGAAAGAACATATAACATCATCAGAGTTGATGGTGTTTGATGGTGATGAGGTGGTAGTAGTCATGGTTGTGCAAATATTCTGCTTTTCACCAACAATACTTTGAATAGGATAAGCAATACTTTTAGTGGAAGTACTGCCTCTCTTTTCAGAAGACACAAAAGCAATACCGTGTGATTTTGAACTTGTTTGACCATTCATCTCATGCTCATAGACCTTTAAATTGTTGTAGAGATCATCAAAGTCCATAGAATCCAAAGCAGATTGTCCTCTAATCATCGTAGCAACCACATGCCATACGGATGGCAAACTTCTTAAGAACTTCAAATTAGCATCTTCAACAGATACCTTTGCTTCATATAACTCTAGCATACTAAGGAGATTTTGGAATCATCATAGGACATCAAGACCTTCTCTTTCACCAACAAATGAATGTTTCAAATTGTTGCTTCAAACAGATTTCTATGCATCTTCTTGGAAGCATCATTACCTCCAAATCTTGTCTTGATAGCGACCCATAGTTGTTTTGCATCCTTAGCATCATGAAACTTTAGCGGTGACCATCGTGAATAGCAGACAACAGTATGTTGAGAGCCTTCTCTTGATTTCTTTTGTAGTCTGCGGCAAGGTAGGTTGAGGTGGTTTAGGTTGTCCAGAACTTCTCTGTGTTCTTCAAGAACGACATTACCATTGACAATCACATCCCACAATGCATGGTCCGTAATAGCAATGTACCGCCTCATCTTCATGCTCCAGAGATCATATTCTCCCTTCTTGATGATAGGAATTCTGAGTGAGGTGATGGATGGGAGTGGTGCAGCTTCAGTCGACATCTTTAGGGTTTGTAGTTAAATCGGTTTTAAGGGTTTCTTCTTAATCAGAGTTTCCACACAAGCTCTGATACCACTTGTTGGATCGATATACTCTGACCAAACTAACTATGTAGCTTGTAAGGGTTTAGCAACCTTGGATAAATCCTAAATTACTAACAATGAAACACTGATATTACTCTATTAAGTATGCGGAAACTACTTCAATAAAGCTAAGAAGAATAACTTTAAACTTCAACGATTATATTAAAACTTTGAACCCGCTTGATACATGATTCACTAACAACCCTAATAACTCTAATATCGTACTTGCATGTAAGTCGTATCTAATATTCTCTAATGTTGCGTACTCTAATGCCAATCTAGGGTCCTTTTATAGGCATAAGGAGTACCCTAGTCGGTTTACAATTACAATCCTTGTACGACAAGTAATACTAATTCTAAACTAAGAATATTCTAGAATTACATAGCTTTCCATAAACAATATATAGCTTTAAAGACTTTCCTTTAGCTTTGATCACCGCAATTGTTTCTTGCTCATTACACAAATTAGCAAAATCGTTTAACCGATCACCATCGCCACTTGATGTACCAACATTAGCGACCATGGCTGAAGCAGCACCAAGCATGTCAAGAGAAGTGGCATGGCTTAGTCTTTTCCCATTGTTGAAGCAGCACCAATAAGATTTTTACATACACATATGAGATAAGCTAGATATTGAAACAGGAACTTACTGTTTGATTTTTCCTATA
This sequence comes from Chrysanthemum lavandulifolium, assembly GCA_022545495.1. NCBI lineage: Eukaryota > Viridiplantae > Streptophyta > Magnoliopsida > Asterales > Asteraceae > Chrysanthemum > Chrysanthemum lavandulifolium. The sequence continues at coordinate 116,646,360 of CM040242.1, forward strand.
AGCTTTTCAAAATCCCAGTTTTCTCTGGGAGCCTCTGAGCCAATATTTGCCTACACAAACCAAAAAAAAAATTGTTTTTTTTAAATATTTCGTAATCCTTTCTATAGAGCGAGTAGAAAAATAAACAAGGGATAAAGTACAAGGTGGCGACCCTTTATGGGAGTACATATACAGGTTTATCAATACGAAATCCGATAAGTAAAAAAAATATATGAATGACAAATTATCTTAAATTTCCTCATCCCATATGTCTTTTTTTTGTTGCCAGATTTAGAACAAAACGATACCAGATACATGTTTGGGTGGCATATAAAGTAGTTTTAATAGTTAGTTGTCTAAATGAAATAAGTTGAATAGTCGGGTAGCATCATTTTACCTCTAATATGTCATCCATCGTTACCTCATGTGGGATTCCAGCTTCACGAAGTTGTTGGGACAATGCGTCACTCTGCTCAACACTAGTTGTGCCAACAAGCACCGGGCGCCCGATCTTGTTCATTCTCGAGATCTCTACAACAATTGCCTGCCATTTCCAGTTGGTTGCTCTAAACACCACATCCGACTCATCCTGTGGTTGCCATGTCATTCCTTTTCAATCTTTATTTTAGGCAAAGAGACCGTGTAGAATATTCAAAAGTTAATGCTTGTAGAATAAACCTTTCGTAGCATAGGTTTGTTTGTTGGGACAATTGTAACTTTGAGCTTGTAAATACTCTCAAACTCCGAACTCTCTGTGGCAGCAGTGCCAATCATGCCACAAAGTTTGGGGAACTGTAATATTTCCAATGGTACAACTCATGAGTTTCCATATGTATAATAAGTTTTCAACTGTTTAAAGATCATAAAGATGCTTGTGAGTTGTAAACATGAAGAAAAAAAATTTGGTAACTAATTGAGGCCGAGTCACAGCCTCATTTTGAATGGGTAATCTTTCTTTGGCTTCCACCGCTGGTGAAGTCCATCACCCAACGCCTCCCTATGATACATGCACACGCTTTTAAAATAAGTTGAAAAATTACAACTATTTCCATATTGTCTGTACCATGACCGAACACTAAACTCGTGTAGTAGGACTAAAACTCAAGAAAAATTGATAAGAGTCAATTACCGCATGACTCGACCACTAAACTCGTCCATTATGAGAACCTCTTTGCCACGAATTATATAATTCACATCTTTAAGTAAAAGTGATTTAATTCACTGTTAGGCCAATGCTTAGTTAAGTAAAAGTAATTTAATTAGCAAAACAAAGAAGTCCTTAAGAATATAATCTGAATCAATAGTCGATACCCATCAGTTTGGTTAATCTATCTAAGGTTATAAAACATACATTACAATTAAAGATAGTTTTAAAGAAGTAAGACATACGCTGGACTAGGCCAACCGTGAGTCCAAGAAAACGAGCAACTTGACCAACCCATTCACAGTCCCTCCTTGCAAGGTAGTCGTTAACGGTAAAAATATGAACTCCTTTACCAGTTAATGCATTTAAATAAGCTGGTAAGATGGCCACAAGAGTCTTTCCCTCCCCGGTCCTCATTTCAGCTATTTCTCCTTGATGAAGTACCATGCCACCTACACGACCAAAAACAAAATTTAATTTACGTGTCACTAGCATAAGTGCAGCTACTTGTGCACAATAGCCATCGTATGCAATAGCATGCTTGCGGCGAATAACGCACTTTCATGCTGAATCCAAGTGCGGGTTTAGTGTTACTGCATCAAATCATACTATACAGAAATGTGAAATAACATAAAGTAGCGGTTTTCTAAACTTCCAGAATCATATTTTAGTTTGATGCTTTAGCATATTCAATTCAAAACACGGGATATGCTAACAATCAATTCTTTTACCTATGAGTTGGACATCAAAAGGACGAAGACCTAGATACCTTTTGAAGCCTCTCGACTATAGCAAACGCCTCCGCAAGAGACATACTTTGATCGACTTTGGAGAATAACAATAAGATAATAACACAGAGTGTGAGTGTGTGACTAAGTGCTTAGCAAGGTAGAAAATGTGCAGTTGGGTAACGGTTTAACCGGTATTGTATTTTGTATCCACCGCTGAAAATGTAAAAATATAAGAATTATTACCCACTGGTCTGGTAACGTATTAATCGTCAAAAGGGCACGAGTTGAAACGAGGAATTATTAGTACGGTTTCGCTCAATCAACATATTACGCCCCTAAAAATGTATCAGCAGATAGCATATTATCAAGTTATCCCAACTTAACTCCAGCTCATTCTACTAATTAACTTGTAAAAGAATAAACATCGATGTTATATCACAATTCAAGAACATAAGCGGAAAACAATTATACCTCTTTCTTTGAGACATTTCATCAAACACTTGTTGAACCCTTCACAAAACTCCAATATTACACATGATATCTGAAACTAAACATCCGTTAATTGGCTTGGGGACGCTGAGAGTTAATGGTCTCAAACGAGTTCCGAATCCTCCAACAAGAATGAGTGCCTTCATTTTGAGAAGCTTCTGCTGCAAAACAAAAACTATCATAAACTAACAGAGAGAGTGCAATGGAAAGCCATTCGGTAGAGTAGTGTGTGTGGGTGTGTGTTTTTTTGGATAATGGGTGTTTAGAATTTTATAGGATTGATGGAGTCATGTGTGTGTCTTGAATCAGATTCAAGATTATGAAAAGAACACGCTTTACCCAATCTTTAGTATATAGAATAATTTACATAATTTATTTATGTAAAAAGTATGTGTACTTGACTTGACAAGTATTATGTAAAATGATCAAAAACCCTTTTAAAAAATATGGTTGCCAAAATGCTTTTTAGTTGCCCAAAAACAATACCTACACATATGGGACACTTGTCACAATTTCGATGAGTTATTTAATAATAACGGTTGCCCTCGGTCCATTTTCAAATTAAAAAAAAAAAAAAAAAAAAAAAATGGTCCGAATGTGACTAGCCCTGTATGCCATGTCTATCTATTTGCATCATTTTCCCTTAAAATAAAATTCAAAAGATTCCATATATATTTTTATATGATTAACACTTCATTTTATGTTTAAGAAAAAATCCTTCATTTAAACTTTTTTTATGAGGTTTTAACTTAATTAAAATGTAAAGGTAAAAGGTATTTTACTCAACTTAACACTATACGAATAAGATTTACATAACATTATGAATAACTGGAAACCATGTTCGTCAAAAGATTAATTATCACGAAAAACGTAAAACCAAAAAATATTGTTTGTCAAAAGAATTTGTAGGGTTTTGCTAATAACAAAGACCATCCATAATGGCGCAGACCCTCTCACTCCACGTGTGAAAGGAAGACAGAAGCCATGGTTTGGTGATGCAGACCATCTTTGGTGGTGCAGTTTTGTGTGTGTGTAGGTGGGAGGGGGTATTGTGACGTATGTTTGAGGTATTTTATGCGTTTTATTTTATGGTAATTATTACGGTTATTTTGTGGTGGTTTGTTGATGTCTTTGAATGGTGACGCGATGTTGATGAAGATTGTTGGTTTGGTGATCATTTAGTTAGATGGTTGTGGTTAAGTTGATGTTTTTTTTTAGCGTTTGATATAATTGATTATTTTTACCAGTCACAACTTAATTTAGTTGTGTATCCACGTTTTTCGAGATTATCTTCACAATTTTAGTGACTATCATACAAGCATGATGGTTCGTTGATAATAATGTAATGATCATTATTTGCTTAACCACAAGCTGCTGTTAGCAAAATCTAAACATTAATGATGTTTTTGCCGTAAGTTTGAACCATGTAGGGGTGTTCATGGGTTGAGTAATAATCGAATAAACCGAAAACCAAACCCGAACCAAACCGAAAAAACTTGAACCAAACTTATAAGCGAACCGAATTTGTTTAAACCGGACCAAACCGAACTAAAAATTCGATTTTCGGTTTGGATATTGTTTTGGCTATATATATATATATATAAACACTTTATATATTTAATATATATATATTTTTATATGTTTATATATACAAAAGACCATTAAATTTTATCCGAATATAAAAAACACTTTTTATGCTTGAAATAAATTTTATTTTGCCAAAAATATATTTAATTAAATTAAAAAAATATATAAATTCGGTTTTCGGTATTGACTCATAACCGAACCGAACTTCGGTTCGGTTCTCGGTTCGCTTTGATCACGATATTTTCATTATACCAAAAAAATAAAAGATTGATTGGGACGCTTAACTCGACGCTTAATAATACGCTTAAACATATGCACAAGATCCTATTGGAGCAGCATTTAGGGAACCCACTTCATTACAAACCAATAATTTATCACACATCTATTAAGCACACAATTAGTCACATATTTTAGGCCTCCCAATCATTTTCCAAAAAAAAATTAACCTAACAAACCAAACCGAATAAACCAATTAACCTGAAAACCAAACCGATGAACACCCCTAAAACCATGTGAACATCAATCTATTTTTTGCAAAGCCAAGTAGCGTTATTGTTTAGCCCAACAGATCCAATAAACTTCATCAAAACTATACAATAGGCATACAATACAAATCACCTCCAAGACTCCAAGATCAAGAAGAAAAATATTTAAGACAATTACTTTTGGATACAAAGTATTAGTGTACTGTAATTGTAATGTATGACAAGTTAAACATGTCATTAGTGAAAAATCATCTTCTTAACACAACAAATATCCGTATAGCAACTAATCAGTGCAAAAAAGTTTGATCATCACCAAATCAGACAAAAGTATGTGTATATCCCACGTCATCAACACATTAAAAGTTTATGATATGTAAAAGTTTATTTATAATAAAAACTTATGGACTATAAGGATAGTCATGTTACAACGTGGTACAATTGGGCACATAGCCCCCGAGGGGTAAATCATGAGAAAAAACAGATGTGTGTTGGGTATGGTAACAGGTCAACGGGCTTTTGATCTTGCTAATGACGATGATGTCATGTTGCTTGATTGGGTAACCATCCTCTCTCCACCTTTCATTTTTATCTTATCTATACTACTATATAAATCATTTAAATCATGCCTACAAAAATTAAGATAAAGAGCCTAATCATCGAAATGATACGCATTACTTCTCTAACTAAAAAATAACAAAAGGATGGTTCTAACAAACTAAAATAAAGAATCTTATAATAATGACATACGCCACTTCTTAACTAATTAATCACATTTATTTTAAATTTAAATATCTTTAATTCGTTTAATTTTTTATGATCTAATTTCACCATATTTTTAAAATTTTGTGCTTCTTTAATTCAACATCCATTTTGATATATTTTATGAGTTTTAGTTTTACATTTTAGTAGATTTATTTTATTTTGATTCAAATTTTATAACTTTAACCTTTATTTCAATCAATACAAACTTTATTTATCAAAATCATTTACTTTTGGGAAATTGTTTGACGGGAAAAGATCACAAGATCTTTTATACGCGAATAATGATCACTGGAAAGATACTGAAACCCAAAGAAACACATACAACTAACACATATACATTTGGAGTGTTATGAAATGAATCACTAAGCGGTGAGTGAATCATGGCGAGAGTTTGGTTAGCAATTTATTTACTATATTTATTATATAACTATATTTATCGCCGCCGCTGTGCGCGGGTATCCAACTAGTTACTTATGATAGATGAAGCTTAAGCGAATTGAACTCATATGAGCTCAGATACATATATACATAATTCGTATCTATAACATACTAGTATTATGGGTTTCCGTTTTGAAACTGATTATCCATATTTTAGTCCCAAAAAACACTACTACCTGATTATCCCCTAATTTAACTTAATTTGATAGACTCATCTCAGAACACGTAATAATATCATATCCCAAGTATTATATTTTACCACAATAACCTTACCTTAATTTCTATTTCTAACACCTAATGACTTTGCATTATTAAACTAACCCTTTAATCCCCAACTTTAAACAAACTTGGCAATCAAACTTTCTGTTATTCTTCTGTCACCTTTTTCTCTCCCCTACACGAAAAGAAATGCACATTCTTCATTTCTTACCTTCAATCTGTCTAACAAAATATGACTAAACCAATTACAAATTTTATTCAATGACCTCTGCCATTCAAATCCCATGTCCACAAAATTCACAAGATGATAGAGTAAAAAATTTTATAAAGAAAAACCAAAATGGGCTTCTTTGGTGGTATCTTTCTTGGTGTTGCATTTGGCGTTGCGTTCATGTTGTGCATTGCTCGTTACCAGATTACTCGAAATGCTAGGCGTGCTCATCTCGTATGTGTTTTTATTCATATTCATTTAAAACATTTTGTTAGTATTATTATGAAATGTTAATGGTGTAAAACATTGAACCGTATGACACGAAAGCAATGCGATACTCTAGTTGTGGAGGTTCATAACATGCTTCACTATCTCGTATATCCATATATATTGTTTTTAGGCATATATAAGAAGCTGTTCGTTAGAGCATGTTCAGCTTCCTATTATGTGAATACTTGATCTGTTGCAATGCATATAACTATATATTAATAGCGAAATAACCACTTAAGGTTGATTAAGTGGTTGAACACTTGAGAAATAATGCAATCCAAAGGAGTTGTCACTGGTTTGAATGTTCAATTTCCACTAGTTTCGATTATTAGTGGCATGGTGTAAAAAAAGTGAAATGTAGAAATTTGAGAGTTAGGGCCGGACGCTTGGGTCAACCGTGATAGGCTGCTTTTCCATATATCTGGTCCCTTGTGACGATTCAGTGGGTTGGTCACAGCCTCACAGGCTTAGTAACTCAATTAGGATCAAAGGTCAAGCTCGTTTGAAATATTTGCACTTCTGCATGCCATTTGTTATATTTAAGAATCATAAGTTGTGTTAGTTGTACATCATGGTAGATGATCCTTTATGGTATTCAATGTATGTAAATGTGTTATTTTTAGGCTGCAACCATTGCTGCTTTTGCAAGGATGACAGTTATGGATTCAAGAAAGCTTCTTCCAGGAGAGTATTACCCTCCGTGGGTTGTTTTTGCACAGAGACAGAAGTTGAGTTACATTTTCTGTATTATTAATCTGTTTCGTATTTAATTGATATTTGATCCAGGTGACTAATGAACTTTTTACGGTAAATTACAGTTAAATTGGCTGAATCACTTAATGAACAAGATTTGGCCATATGTTGATGAGGTACTTCAATTTATTTCGTTCTTGTTGAAAGTATTTGATCGTATAATGTGTAACTTGAAGTACATGTCTAAAGTGTTACAATTTATTTTTGGGTTTTGTTTGGATGCTAGCATAGGCAGCTTCAGATCTAATAAGAAGCTCTGTGGAGCCAATACTCGAGCAATACAAACCAATGATTTTATCGTCACTAAAGTTTTCAAAGTTAACCCTTGGTACTGTGGCTCCACAATTTACAGGTTTGTTTAATGCTTTTGTTTGAGCAATCTACAAGTTTGTCTAATTCATTGTTAGCCATTATTAGAGTACTTTTAAATCTAGTTGATAAGAGATATGGAGTTCATGAATCATAAACTTAGTTGCTGTCATGTAGGAGTTTCTGTGGATGAAAGTGCCGCTGGAGAAATTACCATGGAATTGGAGATGCAATGGGATGGAAACCCTAATATTGTTCTCGACATTGTGACCAAAGTTGGTGTGGCTTTACCGATACAGGTTCAGTTAGCTTTGCTATAGTTTTAGTATCTCTCTTTTTCATGGTTATGCTGGATATGTATGCTTAGCATTGGATATAGACTTTTAGTAGCATTATACCTGACTGCTCAATGCAAACTAAGCATCATTCTTGAATGATTTTAAACAATAACAGGAGAAATAAGCGATTTCGGACTTTGGATATGTAAATGAAGAAAAACCATCATACTTTTGTTAAAAATCTGCTCATACTTTAAAAGTTAACCTTTTTCCTTTTCTTTCTGCATGTTTACACCTGAGATGATTTGTTTGCCACGTAAAAACAGATTCATTTGAAAACCTAGATAAAAATCTGCGCTTTTTGTGAAACAAAGGAAAAAAAAAATTGTATCTACTCATAAAAATAAATTGTATCTACTCAGGTCTGGGTTCACCACTAGTTAAAGTGGCCATCTAGTGATAGCGTCAGCAAGTCGTTTTCATCATAAAAGGTTTCCCAATAATAACTTTTTCTTTCAAACAGGTGAAAAATATCGCATTCACGGGTCTTTTCAGACTCATATTCAAACCGTTAGTTGATGAATTTCCTTGTTTTGGAGCTGTCTCATTTTCCTTGAGAGAAAAGGTATTTTTCATGAAGGCTTAGTTGCGGTACTGGTACTTTTAGCATATTAGCTTACATTCTCTTGTATTGAAGACTCTTTATACATTTATCATTCCTGTATAACACGTATAATCATTACACTGCTTTGATCAGTATGTTTTTTCATGTACAGAAACAACTAGATTTCACACTTAAAGTTATTGGTGGAGATTTATCAGCACTTCCTGGTGTATCCGAAGCCATAGAGGTTTGAGTTATCATCATTTTCTTTATTCTTCGGTTTTATTTTAGTTATCAAGCACCCTATTAATTACGAAATTCCGCTAGTGTCAAATTTTTAGCTGAATTTTAGTATCTTTACAAGATATTAGATACTGATTTTTGTCCATAAAGATTATAAGATCGTCCTCTATTTTGTCAATCACAAAATATGTTCTAGGCCTCCTCTGGCTAACAAAAGTAATTCTTACCTAACCAAGGCTCGTTATAACATTGCAGATCTGTGAGATAGTCTGAAAAATAGGAGACAATTCCAAAACAATGTGAAAATGGGTCAATTAAGGTTATATTATGCTAACAGATAAAGTGGCTAATTTAAAACAAAATATTAGCTAATAACAAAACGGGTCAAACAAGCTAAAAGTCTTATATGACATAGTCAATTCGTTTACAGCCTGAACCAACAACCTATGATCTGTCCGTAATGTTTATAATTACTGTAATACTTGTTTTTTCCTAATTATATTAATATCTTAATCATTCAGTAAGTTCAAGGGAAGTTTTAGTTGGACTACCTGACCTAACTAGTTCAGAACCAACCTTGATATGTATATGTTTTGATTCAAACTCATATTGACACGTAACCTGAGGTGACTGACCCGTCCATTTTGCCACATATTTTTAACATTAGACCAGCTAAGGGTCCCTAAAACTATGGGACATTTTCAAGAAAAAATTTCCATTGGCATCTGTAAATGTTGATGAAGTTTGATTTTACTTATTAAAATAGCCCCCTACGTTTTCACATTTCAAGGGTATTACAGGCATCTATTACTTAAATAATTTTGTTAATAAAAATGCAATTTTATGGAATACCCAGAGTGTTCATTTATTTATGAATGGGAATACTAATGTAATAATCATAATTTCATATTTTTACAGGAAACAATCAAGGATGCTGTTGAAGATTCAGTCACGTGGCCAGTTCGAATTGTTATACCGATACTAGCAGGCGATTATAGGTACACCTGTAATCTAGAAGTTTTACCTACATTGCTTCTTCAAACATATATGAACGAATAGCCATATGAACAGAAATTATTCAAACATGTATCTTTATACGTGGCCATCGATTTGAGTAAACGTATGTCTTTTTTATAAAAGAATGCCTGTGTGCAAAGACAGCCCTCGACATCCCTACAAAGCCAAGGCTCCCTAATACCTTCATTTATATGCGTAGTTATAGAAAATACTAGTATCTTTTCATCTGGTAATATAATTATATTTGTGCCATAGATTATTTTCATAATCTTTAGTATCTTTGTTTTAGTGACTTGGAGTTGAAGCCTACTGGAATACTAGAGGTAAAGCTTATAGAAGCGAAAGAATTGTCGAATAAAGACTTAATTGGAAAATCTGATCCTTATGCCACATTATTCGTACGCCCACTTCGTACAAAATGAAAAGCAGCAAGACAATTGTAAGAAAACCGCAATATCCCTTTAAGTCTTGTTTGTATTTATACCTTGGTAAATAAAGTACTGTATTTATTTTATGTTTCGCAGAACAACCAACTAAATCCAATTTGGAATGAGCATTTTGAGTTCACTGTTGAAGATCCTAATACTCAATACTTAACAATAAGAGTATTTGATGATGAAGGAGTTCAGGCTTCTGAATTAATAGGTGCGGTCATGTGGCCATAAAGGATCTTGAGCCTGGCAAGGTCAAAGATATTTGGATCAAACTGGTCAAAGATTTGGATATTCAGAGATAATAAGAAGAGGGTCAGGTACAACAACAAAACTATTTTTTCTCTATCACTTGCACCACTCTTTAGGACTTTCTGTGTCTTTAAATGATTCATTAGTAAAGTAAGAAATTTCGACTCATGCTTTATCGACCAATCTGGGTGATAGTTTATCTCTAGGGTGCCAAGGAAAATATATTTAAGCTAATAGTGACATGGCGCAAAAGAATCTATTGTTTCATGTACGTGTAAGACTGTAAGCCAGCTGAATACGCCTCAGTAGACGGCTTTTGTAAAAGTGTCAAAATCACCTGCATACAAAATAATCTTTTAAGTTTTAAGTTACCAAGTCTGGAACACTGTTGATATGGTTAGTTCTTTTATGATGGTTTGTCACATCTTTTATGGTCATTCTGATGGTTCTAGGTGCATTTGGAGCTCCTGTACTGTCCTTTTGGCACAGAGAGTGGATTCCTAAATCCATTCAACTCTGACTTTAGATTAACTGATTTAGAGAAAGCCCTTAAATCTGGAATTAGTGAAAATGACGTTGATCCTGCAAAACTTGCTGAACAAAAGAGAAAAGAAGTCATAAGGAGAGGTGTTCTTTCTGTAACAGTAATGTCTGCTCAAGATTTACCAGCCGTCGATCTTATGGGAAAAAGTGATCCTTATGTTGTACTAATAATGAAGAAAACGGAACAGAAATTGAAGACCAGAGTAAGTTTGTAATGTTTTTCATTTTGCTTTGCTATCTCCTTTCCAAAATCTAATGTTTACACTTGCGCTAAACTGTACCGTAGAAATTTCACTCGCTTACTTGTGGATGGGTTGATACAGATTATGTTGTGGAAGGGTAAACTATAAAATTACGTAGTTAAGAAGGAAACGGTCAAATTGGTTGAAGTCGTCCAAAGTGTATTTGGTAATGCATAAAACTTGAATTGGTAATTAAAATATATATTGGACTTATTTTAAAATTTTAATCATAGTTAAGTACATTTATCCTCATTTTCTCAAAAATAGTGTTATGGTCACCACAACCCGTACAAATAGTACCAATTTGACCCATTACCCAGCCCAGTCATCCTACCCGTTTGGCTACAACTACCAAATTGTTTAGATAATGATCCTTACATTGTTGTAATGATCTCTACCTTCAGGTTATAAATAACACTTTGAATCCCATATGGAATCAAACGTTTGACTTTGTTGTCGAAGATGGATTACGTGATATGCTAATGTGTGAAGTGTGGGATCATGATACTTTCGGAAAGGTAAACCTCAGTCTTAAGTATTCGTTATATTAGTCCATGTGCCAATTCCAGATATGGATAGATATGGATGGGACACAAAATGAAGACGTGAAGAGAACACATATAAATGTTCACACATACATATATAGAACTACTAGCTAGATATTAATCGTTCATCTCAACTTATTAAGTTTGTGCTCATTCTTCTTTCATCTGTTCTGGTCTTGTATCAGGATAAGATGGGTTAATGCATCATGACCCTTACAAGGGTCATATTAGAAGGCTAATTCACAGAGACATTCGACTTAGATGGATGCAAAACAGGAAAGCTGACTCTACATCTCAAATGGACCCCACAAACAATAGTCCGTGATTAGTGATAACTTAAAACCAAATGCAAATTCATGTGCATAAGAAGTTCCACAGCTTTCAGCGTTAAATCTCACGCAAAGAACTTACTGGTCCGACGTTATAAGAGAGAAACTAAATATGAAAAGATGGAATTCTAAAGTCATTTGCTCTCCTTCTGCTATTTTTTAACAACATATTTGCCTTCATTGAATTCATTCTTTTTTTGTTATTGTTTTTTCTTCTCAAATTTGTTGAGTTAGCTGTAAATGACATATAGATTACAACCAGTGCAACAAGTCGAAATAAAGGTTTGTTGCAATCCCATTGCGATAGAAATATCGCTCTATCCATATGATAAGTGTATAATGCAAATATTATGCGCTCAAAATATCTACTATATATAAATAGAGTAATGTTAGACCCACAAAGAAAATCCTCACACAGGAAAGTATATCTGTCTATTTTGTTATCATTTCTCTCTCTTCTTCGATTGACTAATCACTTCCGACACATAAGACGTGGATTTTTTGTGTAATTCAGATGGGTCCGACATTCCTCATATAAATAATATGTGGTCGTCGATCGAACCCCGACCTCCGGTTGAGAAGATGGGCTTTTCAACTAATCCAACCCTACTGCTTGTAGAACATCAAGTCTTATACAAAAAAAAGACAAGTTATTAACATTAAATGAGTTATGCATTAATTGTGAAAAAACATTAAATGCATCAACTCATTAAAGACTTATGCAATGTAGATGAAGTGTTAAACTTTTTAAACTTAAACACTTGAGTTCTTTTTTTTTAAAGAAAATTATTCAATTTAATACAAGTAACTATTCTTATCAACTATTTGTAAGTGTACACATTATTTGAACATTAAAACTTAAGTAAAAACAATATAGATGCAAATTTGTAACTAGACAATCTATAGTAAGGTCATTGAGGTCTTAACTACACATATGTATAATGATCATTTAATTTATAAAATTTGAATTTTTAACTAAATATTTATATAATTATTAGTACAACTTATTATTTGCAACTTATTATCTCATGGACGATTTACATAGCCATGTTTAAGTTTAAACTTTAAACATGGTGTATTAATAAGTTTTACGTAATTTATGAGGAACGATTACCATTGTTGTTGATTTTAATATATATTTCAGATCGAGTTACATCTTATATTCTTTACTAGTTTCATAGCCGCCTGGGATGGATGGTAAATTTCATAAGTTTACTTGATAATGATAAACAATAATGTAAACAATCATAAACCCAAAATGATTGTTAAATGAATAATACTCAATTGTGAACTGTTTTATGAAAGATTATAGCAACAATATAAAGTAAACATTGTTACATTCAAAGCCTATTAAGAACTTTGTACACCATGTTGGTAGTGTTGTTTATTACTCCTTTTCAATTGGAAAAAAGGTAAGCCTATATTTCTTGCGTCTTGGTGCCCACCATGCCAAATGTTACCTGAATGAAGTATTGAAAGATTGCATTAACAAAAGTAAAAATAACATCTTGTGACGACAATAAATGATATTAGATAGATATATAATCAACTCAGTAGTCGGGACTTTTTTTTTTACATGCATGCATACCTGATCTTCACAACAAATTCTTACAAATTCCTACAAATCCCATTTTATACAACCTATATTTTTATTCAAAAGAGAGAAAAGTATAGTAAGAAATGATGAATTATTGTTCTTGGGTAAAGATAACTGAATCCACCCTTTAGAGCAAGTAATAAATTACATCTTTCACCACATCTTGTTCGCTCCCCATTACCCAACCCACCCATCTTTTCACCATTAAAATACCAATTAAGGATGGAAAATTAGAATGATCTTTTGGCCACAAATAATGCAAAGATGGATGGATAAAAATGGACAAATAGGTTTCAGCATGGTACAAACAGAACGTTCATAGGCTGGTTAATGATAATAAGGTATAGACACTCCAAGCCATGCATTCAGCAATTTGAAAGATTCTTGTAATACTCTAGTTACAGGTCTGACTGTACCATCACCAACTACACGTCCATCAATCTTTGTAACCTGGTATTGTTGAAAAACATATTGAGTTATTACAATGTAGCACACGTGGAACTAAATACTAATTCATACAAATATAATATGCATTTGCCAAATAGTAACATAGTGTGCTGAGTTCTCATAGTTCCAGTAATCCACACCTGTAGTGAATATATCGTACAATTAAAAACTTTAAGATTTAGAATCCATGTATCTATTTGAGCATTTAGTGTGAACCAATCAGACACCATCAAAAAAAACTGTTTGAGTAATTAGACCTCGTCGACAATATGAAACTCATATGGACTGATACGTCGCTCTTCCAAAACTAAGTTTTCCTTCATCAGATATTCTTACTCAAACCATCAGAGAATCTTGATTGACATGAGTTGTGTATATATCAATTAAAACTATTGTAGAATCTTGATTTATTTATTATGAACTAAGAAACTATGAAATAAATAACAGAATACCTACATACTGTTGATAATCTCACTTATCCACACGTAACCATATAATATGCTTGAACCAAACAGAAACACATACGAAAGAATTAGTAGTAACTTTAAAATTTCAACAATAAAGGGGTCCTAAACTCAAGCCGTAAAAAAAGGTAAACATATTTACTCCAATCCATCACATAACGACTTTTAAGATAGGATTTTTTTAAATATATAGAAAAGACACTTTTATTATTTTGAAAATTATATAGAATTATTAAAAGTGGTTCCAACTAACAATTTATGCCAATACTTTCATGAAGTTCCAACTTCCCCATTCGCACCAAAACCACAACTTATTTTCTCAAGTACGCAGAAAGTAGCCAGCGACTCACATATATTTTTATGATTTCGCGACCTAAAATAAAATCACAATGATCCTACCAAGATCACGTGCAACAACATTATTGGCAGTGATTATTAGACTTTTATCACCATTGATGGATAATGCAAGCCTTTCATCCATTCTAAAATAATATCACAATGAGTTTGAAAACTATATTTTTATGATTTTGTGACCTAAAATAATAGCACGTTGATCTTACCAAGATCACGGGCAAAGAACAAAGATGGCAAGTGATTATAAGATTTTATCGCCATTAATGGATAATACAGCCTTTCATCCATTCTAAGTTGTCGTGCCACTTGATCACATCCTTTCTTTGTTTCCACAAATATAAGAATTCTGCTTCAATCCATCATTTCCTTGAGCGGTCTGATCAGCCTACAAAAAACTAAACAAAACAGTAGTTAGATCAATTTACCAAACTATTAGCTTGATTGTTAAAAAAATACCCCTTCCTTCCTGGTTTAGTTCTCCGCATTTGTCACCACTTATGGAACCCATGCAATTTTCACCTGAAGAGTTTGAATTTTTATAAAATAAGATAAGCAATCCGATTAAAGGAGTATGCCACATTTCATAAGAACAAATAGTTACATCTGTGGATCATAAGGATTCCGAATGGTAACCTTGTATGGATCGTGTAAGAATTGCCTCGCCAAACTTTCAACCTCTTTAGGCCATGTTGCACTCCAATTAGCTGTGACTTAAAACATGTAATCTTATTAAAAAAAACAAGTGTCATATATTGATTTACACTAACAAATCTGGTTCATAACAAAAATAAATGACTTGATTACTAACCTAGGTATAGCTCTGCCTATAACTCCCCATACCAATTTGGTCATGGAGAGTGACCATGTTTAACCTGCATAAGATCGATTATGTTATGCAAATTGGGATGTTAGCGTATGCGTAATGCATATAAATTATTCAGACCATTGCTTTAATATTACGTTAGAAAGATGTTTACAACTATTTGGTCATATTTGAACGCATTTAAAAGACCAAAGAATATACCTCTCATGCATAAAAGATATTTTAGTTTCTTTGGATCACATTTGCTCTATTACTCTGTTGACAGCAAATAACATTTTTAAACTATATAAACAAACACACTATTTATCTTAACTGTTGACTTATTCAGCATACAAATAAAAGAAGCAGAAGCACCTGTCTGATGTATTATGTACATAGCATGCGGTTGTTGGTTTTAACTCACCAATCATCGATGAGTTCATGTTACCAACTGAACAATGACGCGAGAAACACAAATATGAAATCTTTAATAATAACAAGGAAAACACAAATAATGATTTAGGGGTGTTTGGGATTGCTAACCTCTCACAGGACCGTGAGAAAGCACACAACTATAGGCGTGGTCTTTCAGAAATGACTGACCATATGCACCATTGTATCTCATTTAGAAAGTTGCGCGCAGCTTTTTGAGCAATCCCAAACTCACTTGATTGTTAACACATTGAAAAGAAACCGTCGGAACTTGTTTAACACTTGATGATCTTAGTAAATGATTATTACAACTTTGAGCAAGACAAGCGCATCGAAAATACTATTTTCACAACGTTATATCATGTAATAACACTTATGGAACCCATGCAATTTTCACATAATCAAGCACCTCGTGAGTTATCATTCCTATATTCACATAATCAAGCACCCCATGAGTTATGATTCCTATATTGTACACTTATGAAAGTGATTTTGAATTGCAAAACTATGATCCATACACATGCAACAATGATCTTATAGTTTTCAGTTTCAAACTTTCACATATATACAAACACTATGTTAAATACAAACACTCTAAAATCATTAACAATCCTAAAATTATAAACAAATTCTATAAATTATAGATCAAAAAAATTAATATAAAAACATAAATTTTAATCACATCTGTGGAAAACTAGAAGGGGGAGTTGAATAGTTTTGCCAATTAAAACTCATTTTAAACTATTTAGATCTACTTATGTCAATCTATTTGGATGTGTGTTGGATGTTGACAAACAAGCATATAGAAATATAAACATGTAATGAAAAGATAAAGAGTAAGAAGCACAAAACCACAACGCGAGTATTTATAGTGGTTCGCACAAGGACACCTTCTTGCTCTACTTCACTCTCCGAGTCACCTACGAGAGTTCATAATCACCGAACAACACCGACTCCTTATGGTGGAGAAACCTTCACAACGTTGCCTACTCTTTTTCCTAAGACTAGGCTAACCACCGGGTTCTTTCACACCAAGGTGAACCACACCTACCACAACGTCGTCTACCCTTTATTCGGTACTAGGCTAAATACCGAGTTCCATTATAATGGAGGAACTACTACCCAACACTACACCAACGACTAACCCCAAAGGAGACCAACTCCTTATTACAACATCATCAAGGATATCAATATCCTTGGATCCAATACTAATCTATCTTGTACATCGAAATACACCATATCGAATGTACATTTTAGGCACCTTTCACTAATGCCTTTACCTAGATCTTCAAGACACCCTTCACTATTGTCTTGTGACTTGACTTCTAGGCATCCTTCACTAATGCCTAAAATACGGACGATTGACACCCTTCGCTAATGTCTTCGTCTCGACACTTGAGACATCTTTCACTAATGTCTTCAAAACTACAATTCTTAGAGAAAGAAAAGAACCATCAACAAGAGGACTTCAGTAGTCTTGATGATGAGGAAGCATGGCAACTCATGGACTTGAGCTTTCTTGACTTCAAATGTGGTGATCTCGCCTTTAAGAGTAATGATGAGTGTGTAAATACTCATCATTTTTGGTTAAATCTGAACTGCAAAACGTTTAAAATGCTCATAAATGCATCAAAATACGAAAATATTCCAAAATTGCATTTTATATGTTTCGATGCAAAATGTTCAAAATCGATGAAAATGAGCTAAGTTTGCATAATTGGCGCTTCAGTCCCCAAGTTTCAAAAGTTGTCGAAATAGTCCCCTGAGCACTTAATTTCAAAGAAAAGTCACCAAAGGTCCTTTTAAAATCATAAGTTGTCAAAATTAGTCCTTTGGTGAAAAATGTCAAAAGTTTTGAGAAATTACAAGTTTGGTCCTCCAAGTTTAAAATTGGCAAAATGGCCTTGAAATTTGAAAATGTCAAGATTGGTCCTTATACTATTAAAGCTTGTCACTTTTAGTCCCTTGGAGCAACTTTGCAAAATGGCGCCTTGGTCCCTTGATTTTCGAAATTACACAATAGGTCCTTGTTATTAATACCCTTTATACCTTGGACCTTGTCAAACCCATGCGACCGCCATAGCCATTTGGACCCTTCATTTGGACCCCTTCAATATATTACCCACCAACCCTCGGTCAAACAAAACCACCTCACGGGTTCCTCCTTTTTCACTGTCTTCCCAACCACTGTCTGCAACACTCAAGCATCCCATCCCCCCAGCTCACCTTTTCACCTCCTTATCACTCCACCTCCACCAAACTACAAAATACATTAAATGCCTCCCCCCTCATCTCACTCAACCTCTCCAATTGGCTTAAACCACTTTCCCGCCAAAATGAAATCAATGGCCAATATGATCCTAAGTCATCCAATGGCCTAAAAGACAGATGGGATTTGCTCAGAGGGAGGAAAGAAGGAGAGTTGGTGTATAAAAAGAGATGAGAGAGAAGCAACAAAAGAGTAGTTAGTTTAATAATTTTCCTTAATGTCGTTTTTTAAATAAATGTCTTAGTTTAATTCAAAATGTTGTAATTTCAGTTTCTATGTATCACATTTAAGTTAAAACATCATTGTAATGTGTTTTTGAATATCAATCCAAGTTTTTTATATAAGTTCCAATTTTCATGTTTACTGTTGCAAAGTCCATTTTCAAACTCTTGTATTAAAGCTTCTTTTAGCTTAATTTTAAGTTCACACAAGTTAACTCAGGTTTAACATAGCTTTTGATAAGCTTGGGAAACAGTTTCAAGCAATTTTCATTTATGGTCAACAAAAGTCAACTGATGAGATTGATTTGGAAATGGTGATGAATCTGGGTAATGCAGAGCTTGGATGGGTTGAAATAGACTAGGTTAGAATAGGTTTGGTTTTGGTTTTAGCCTGCAACACAAGCTGGACACCTGTGAGTAGATATCTCATTTTCATTTCACTTCAGTTTGCATAATTATGTCTGTACTTGTATATGTGGTTTAGATTGGTTTTTACCTGTTATTTAGTGGTAATTAGAGTAGTTAAACTCAATTTGATCAATAAAACAAACTAGTACAGTGGATTAGCTCAGTTAACTTTGCATTTCATTCTCAAAAGTGGTGTTTGGATCTGTCTCTTAATCTGTCTTAGAGGTTTATTCAGTAGTAGAAACCTGTTGGTTTAGGCTTGTTAAGTTCTATTTAACTCATTGCAGTCATAAACTTGTGCTTGCATTAGCTAAAAGTCAACATCACTTATAAACTGTCTTGATAACTTAACTGTTGGATTTTTATAAAAGCAAAAACTTGTTTTGTGTTTCAAATTCATAGATATAGCTTGCACTAAGTTTATTTCATCAATTAACATCAATCTCAGTTCACAAAATGGATTCAAATCTCAGTTTGGTCAAAATATCACTACGTGTTGAAAGTCAAAAGCTTGAAAATACTGGCCACCCAAATGGGGTGAATTTTCATGAGTTCATTTCGGGCCAATTTCAAGTGAAACTTGGGATTTTAAAATTTTCAGTTGGTCTATTTTCTTATCACCATTTTTGTATATTTTTGTGAATTTTTTATAAGACCCAAAATAGCTTATCAATTAAGGCTTATATGCCTGCAAGAATCGACTCAAAGATTCAACGAGTCTCATGTGGTTTATGAAACTTGTCACAAGCTCCTAAGAGCTTGTCTAAGTTTGGTTTTTGATTTACAAGCACTTTGCCAGGTCTAGTTTAGGTTCCCACTCTTATTTTTGAGTCTCAGCTTATTTGGTGGCTTATTCTTGGGCTGCAAGTACACCATCAAAACTGTTTTTATCACTTGGTCTCAAATCATCTTAATCATGGTAGTGAGTAATTCAGAGGTATAGGATAGTTGTTTCTTGTTGCATTTTGAGTACTTGTAGCTTATTACAGTTTCTGTTTCAGTTTGGTAACTTGTGGTTTTCATTTGCTTATTTCAAAGTGCTTATCCATAAGCACTTTGCATTGCAGTTGCATAATCCCACACACAACCCTCTGTTTTTATAATTTTCTTAGATTCCTAATATTATTTCAGACTTATCTTGAATTTTTCAGATTTTTGTAAGTCAGTTTGCTATTTTTCTTAATTTAAAACAGTTTTTAAGCCTTTTTAATTAGCATTTAATACAATTAAATCAGAAAAGTTTCAAAAAATAATTTTCATTTTCTTAAGTTAAGATAAATATAAAAAGTCAAAAAATATTTTTCTAGATTTTTCTTAGTTAAATTTGTATTTTTAAGCAACTTAAGTAGTTTTAAATAGTTTTAATTCATAAAAATAGAAAATAATCGAAAAATATAAAAATAGTTTTGAAAATTCTTTTAGTTATTTTAGATTTTCCAAGTCATAATTTCATTTTTCTAGCTTTATTTAATATTTTCTTGTATTTTAGGGTATTATTAATTAAGTAAAAATAGTTTTAATTAATAATAATTAATTTAATAGTTATAAAATAATTTTCTTTTCTAAAAATTTTATTTTATCATTAGGATTGTAAAATATCATTTTCATATTTTTAGAATTTATACCGCTTCAGCTTTTACATTTTCTTTTGACGTTACGTAGTTTTAATTCGCTTTTATAAAAGAAAAAAATCAAAACATCATTTTGCAAATAGTGATAGCGTTTATTTAATATTTTTATCTTTTAAATTCTCTTTAATTTGCATTTAAGCCCCTGTAATTTATAAACTTTTCTCGTAGTTATAATTATTCAATCAACTCTTTTCCGCTCAAATCTCTCGATCACTATCCGTTTGGTGATTCATCGATAGCTCACCGGGACATAACGACCTGTGGAAACACTATACTCTCCCGATCTTCATTGCATTTGTTTCGCATCGTTTTAAGTTTGTTACGGTTGGCCATTCATGTGGTCGGCTTGAGTGATAAAACTTGATCGTCGGAGCGAATCAAGTAACCTGAGAATCGCACAAAACAAAACTACAAACATAGATCTCTTGGATCCGGGTTAGAGAGTTTTAACTCGAGGAAAGTATGTGAGAAAAGGGGTGAGAAACAATGGAGAAATGGCTCACTATTTATAGAGAAAATGCCTATTGTTCCGGATCCTCCCACGCGGATCCATCTAGTGTAAAACTAGGGATCCGTGGACGCCTCTTTGCCCATGGGTATTTTGGTTATGGGTCATGGGTCATGGTTTGATCCATGGGTCTTTTATTAGATACAATGATCTCACGAGTGCAATGCACCTAGTCAACGGGTATGGGTCAATACCATGGGTTATGGATATTATCCAAACATGACATAAGCATGATGTCATGCAATGGGCGGGTCAAGCTCCATGAATATGGGTCATGGACTTTGGGTTGTACCAACTATATTCAATGTATTTGGTCATGGGTTATGATACTTGGTTTCAACCCATTTATATTACGATATACTACATACTAGTTATGTGTATATTTTACCCAAATATGTAAACACTAGTTGTTGCACATATGTAATATTAAATCATAAAATCACTTATATTGTTTTAGTGTTTTGTGAAAACGCAGTGTGTTAGAAAACTATTGGCTCAACCATTTATGTATTTTATTTGTTTTGTTAACATGATTTTACGTTTGTTATCGACAAAACATTATGTTAATACAAATAAGCCGTAAAACCTTTATTTATATTTTACGATCTTCTAATGTTTTGTCGATAACAAACATAAAATCATGTTAACGAAACAAATAAAATACATAAATGGTATGAACTAATAGTTTATAACATATTCACATTTTCACATAAAACACCAAACAAGTATAAGTGATTTTATGATTTAGTAATACATATGTACAACAACTAGTGTTTTATATTTGGGAAAATATACACATAACTAGTATGTAGTATATGGGTATTATAAATGGTAAAACTAAGTATCACAACCCATCGGAAAATATATTGAATGTAGTGGTACAACCCAAAGCCCATAACCCATGGATCTTGACCCATAACCTATCGCATGACATCATGCTTATATCATACATGGATAATATCCATAGACCCATGGATCAACCCATACCCAAGTGACTAAGTGCATTGCACTCAAAGATACATTGTATCTAGCCAAAGATCCATGGTTCAACCCATGACCCATAACCAAAATACCCATGGGCAAAGAGGAGCGTTCCATGGATCCTCGGCTTTGTGCTAGCCGGATCCCAGTGGAAGGGATCCGTGGGATCCGGGAACGAGAGGATTTTCCTCTATAAATAGTGAGCCATTTCTTCATTATTTCTCACCCTTTCAAACCCCTCTCTAACATACTTTCTCCCCGAGTTAAATCTCACTAACCTTAGATCCAAGAGATCTATGTTTGTAGTTTTGTTTTTGTGATCTTTAGGTTCCTCTTAAAGGCAAGATCACCACCTTTGAAGTCGAGCAAGCTCAAGTCCATGAGTTGCCAAGCTTCCTCATCATCAAGGCCATCAAGTCTTCTTGTTGATGATTCTTTCTTTCTTCAAAGAAGTGTAGTGTTGAAGACATTAGTGAAAGATGTCTCAAGTGTTAAGGCGAAGATATTAGTGAAGGGTATCTATCGTCTATAGCATAAGCACTTGTGGTAGGTGCTTAGAAGTCAAGACAAGAAGCATTAGTGAAAGGTGCTTAGAAGTCAAGACTTGAAGCATTAGTGAAAGGTGCTTAGAAGTGAAGACACAAGACATTAGTGAAAGGTGTCTTGTAGATCTAGTCAAAGGCATTAGTGAAAGGTGCCAACATTCGATATGGTGTGTTTCGATGTACTAGATAGACTAGCATTAGATCCAAGGATATTTATGTCCTTGATGATGTTGTAAAGGAGTAGATCTCCTTTGGGATTAGACGTTGGTGTAGTGTGGTAGTAGTTCCTCCATTGCAATGGAACTAGGTGCTTAGCCTAGTACCTAATAAAGGGTAGGCGACGTTGTGAAGGTGTAGTTCACCTTGGTGTGAAAGAACTAGGTACTTAGCCTAGTACCTTATAAAAGGTAGGCGACGTTGTGTAGGTTTGGTTCACCTTGGAGTGAAAGAACTCGTCGGTTAGCCTAGCACCGGAAAAAGGGTAGGCGACGTTGTGAAGGCTTCTCCGCCATAAGGAGATTGGTGTAGTGTTTACGAACTCTCGAGTAGGTGACTCTGGGAGTGGAGTAGGCAAGGAAGGTGTCCTTGTAGCGAACCACTATAAATACTCGCGTTGTGGTTTTGTGCTTCTTACTCTTATCTTTTCATTACATATCTTTATATGCTTGTTTATCAACATCTAACACACACAACCAAATAGATTGACATAAGTCGATCTAAATAGTTTAAAAGGAAGTTTTAATTGGTAAAACTATTCAACCCCCCTTTCTAGTTTTCCACACATTAGAAGATCGTAAAATATAAATAAACGTTTTTACGGCTTATTTGTATTAACAACATCTTTTTGAAAGAAATAAGAAGTGAAACCATAGGAATAAAACATAATATCAAAGAACGTAAATTAAAGTGGATCATTAAATCAAATACCCTTTGCGGCGAATTTTCAAAATAACCCCATGATTTGCTGTGAATTTCCAAAAAACATGAATCAACCCTATGATAATAAGAATGATTGCAATCAGTATTAGTTGGAGATAATATTATGCCATTGAAATCCTCCGTGATTCGCTGATTCTTTTTGAAAATCATAGAATCACACCCCAAAAAATATATCTAAAAATGGTATAGATTAGGTGAGTATGTTTTTTGAGTTAGATTAAGCGTTTTGATATGGGAGGGTTTTGATTTTGGAAATGTTGAGTGAAAAGGGGAGGATTGACATCATGTTTTACTGGCATTGAAGAATAATTAATTGTAGATCCGTATGAGTAGGGCTTATATTATGTTTCTATGATAAGATGGGAGATAGTAATCTTTTAGAATTAATATCAGTTTGTAAAGAAGAATTCGTATCACAAAATGTAGATTGCTCCACTGGTTAAGGCGCTTGGGTTCTAACGTCAAAATCCGGGTTCAAACCTAGCAAGTAACAACTTTTTTTGGTATTTAGCCGGGTAGTGTGCCTAGTCACCATTTCCACCTCATCAAATGATGCTCCATGTCAACATTAAAGTGTCTAGTCAGCATTAATGATGTGTCATATGTAGTCTCATATATATGTATAGATTAAGAAAGTTGCATTAAATCTATTTTCATAATTAGTTACATAATATAATCAAATATATTTATTCACTTTTACGTTATAAATAAACGATACATGAATTTCCTTTTTTATAGTTGCAATTAACAATTACTAAAGCAAACAACCACAAACAACTTTTTCTTCTTTACCATATTACTAGGCGAGTACCCGTGCATAGCAACGAAAATTCCTGACGACAGACAATTAACGATATGCAATATTGCGATAAGTATTTCATGTAACATTCAAAATATAACATGAAAAACCATAACATTCTAGGCTTCCAGGATTATAACAAAATGATGTTTAGACTCTACTTTTAACATATTTAACATTAAAATATCATTTCTCATGAAACATACAAGAAGTTATTGCCTTTTTTCTCGTCCCATATTAATTGTCAAGTTTGACTTTTTATAGTTTTTTTTTTTCAACTTTGACCTTAAATATTTTTGTTTGTGCTATATAACACTTGATGCAAAATATATGAATAGATTGCGTTTTAAATGTATTTTCAATGGTATAGTTATCATCAAATATTATATAACACAAACAAAATATTTAAGATTAAAGTTGAAAAAAACTATAAAAAGTCAAACCGACAACTAATATGGGACTAAGGTAGTATTATCTAAAATAGCAAATATGCAAACTAAACAAGTTCGATTTCATATCATATCAAATAGAGGATGATTTCATTTCATATATATGATCACAAAACAAGATCCGCAAGATCTCTTTAATCTCGAATAACATTAAATAAAACCTACAACATAAGCATTACCATAAGAAAACCCCAACACCATTAACCAAAAAACCACATACTAATCACATTTTATTATAAATGATCATCATCTTGCTATTGTTATAACTAACATATGAACCCTTTGCTCATTATCAACCTCATTGTACCCATTTTTGTCACCAACTCTCACAGTAGAGTTTTTCTTATACTCACATTGTTAAATCATTTAGACTTCCCGATGGTAGAAGAATAAAACTGATGCTAATGAGTCACAATAATATTTTTAAAACAATCATGAAACCCCAAATAGCAAATACTATGAAACCCTCTTTTGAAATCCGTCTTAAGATTCAAAATTAACCCCAATATATGTTTGCAATTGCTCATGGAGAGCTATTAGAAAACAATATAGAAACAACCGAGTAGCATTATGTTTATACAGTATACTGTCATGCCTTATATGTCATGGCCTCCTCCCACATATCCATACACTTTACATATTACTCATCAACCACTTCATGTAACATTTCCTCTCTCACTATACTATGAATCTATGATCTCCAACCCACTGTGACAACATATGAGCAAGTAATCCTGCATCATATTATACTTTGTTTTTCTTTTTGTTTTCTTTTTTTGAAAAGGTTTATTATATTCTACTTAATATCCAACTCCAATTCATACATAAGAAATAAGAAATACATAGTGCAAGTTAAGGACATCCAATATAGAAAATAGCATAAAACCTAATACAATGACCAAAACAACTACTAAACCATATCATGTGCAAAAGAATATGGATAAACTAAGCGTATATAGTATACATACAAAAATATTTAAAATTATTGCAAACATAAACCTATGTGGATGAACTAACAATGAAATTTAATATCGTACAACTTTTAAACCATCTCATAAAAGCGGTAGAAGCAACTAAAGTCAACTATCTTAAACTCATTTGAGAACCAAGATCCATTTCTCTTTAGCTCCTACAACACCATCACCTTCGGTCATTTGGGTTCCAAATGGGAAAAATTAAAAGCAAAAGTAAGTTACATCTCATAGTTGTAGTTGTAGAAAAATAGATATAACAGAAAACTTACAATAGACAAGAGGGTGAGAGAAGGCATCACGTATTAGTCATTTAGTGTTACACCTCATGAACGACACGACTAAAATTTTAAAACTTTTCGCAAAAAGTACACCTGAAAACTGACCCACTGTCACTCTTTTACAATCTGACGAAAATCTATAAACATCTGGACCTTGAGACTATTTTTACATGAAACTAGACTCCATTACCTTCGAAATTACGGGTGGCACAACCCATGACGACTTATGGTTAAAAATATATGATTTTTCGAAAACTGACTTCGACTAGTTCTCCAACTAGTTCTCCAAACTAGTTCTCCAACTAGTTCTCCAAACTAGTCCTTTACTAGTTCTCCAAACTATTTAACCACTTTACAAACACTTAACCATATACATTGTTTTTCCAAACATTCTTGACCCGTTTGACCCAAAATGGGTTAAAATAGACCTTGTCCCAAACACCCCTTTTCTCGCATAACCCTTTTGTGTACTTTTACCCATTTTCCCAAAACCATAGTTCCCAAACTCGTTAGACCACGAAACATTCCAGATTTCTTAGACACGCTATTGACCTCATTTCCATACAAAACATTTCTGCTCGACCCTTGGATTAGTACTTTGCAAAGTAACGGGTTTTGTGCCCAAACCCGCTTTTGACCCATTTCATGTCAAACGACTCTTAGCAACTCATTACCATACCAAACTCAACCAAAATCATTAGTATAACTGTAAGCTCCCGGAAAATTTCAATGTACTTAAAGCTTTAATCAGAAATTAAGCACGATCTATTTTATCATGAAATTTTCTAAGTATCACATTTGCATATCATTTGGCATATGCATGATCAACGCAGCTTGAGCGTTCATAAACATACTGTTGTGATTAGAATAAAATTCCTCACGATCCCGATATTTTTAAAATACTTAATATATATATAAAAAAATTTATAAAAATATAAAATAAATAAAAATAAATTATATTTAACTTGGACCGGGCCTAAAAGCCCAAACACCCACCCATGATTTCTTTGGGCCTCACCGAGCCCAATTCATCCCCTATAATTCTCTTGGGCTCATGTGTCATTCGAACCAAAACCAAGCCCAACCCACCCATCTTCTTCTTGGGCCTCGTTCCTACCCAAATTTAACACACCTAAAAACTTGTTTTGTATCATGATTTTTACACAAGTATAAAACTTGCATACTTCCTCATTTACGTGATCAAGTCGAGCACAACAACAAAAAGAAAAAATATCAAACCCATAGTCTTTCATGTTTGCGTGTAAGTGTGTAAAGAAGAGACAAAAACATGTCCAAGCCACCCTAAACACCTTATTATAATACTCTTAGCTCTTGACCACCCATTTGACTTTGTAAACCAATGGTTCTTATGTTTCTCATGACTTGACACAACCATTGCATGCCCACAAGATCGGTACGCCATTCTAGCATGCCAAGACCAAACAAAAATCACTTCTACTTTTCCTTGGAAACTTGGAAGATCATGCTTAAAATAATAAGAACACCTTACTTGTCTTCCCTTTATAAACAACCTCAAACCCTTAGTAAACTCTCACAAACAACTCACTAGCTCGGTGAAACATACCTCACACATACAAAAATCGTCCATTGTGGAGCCTTGGGTCAAAGGAAAAAGGAAAGAAACGACAAGGGAATACGCTAAGGATTTGGGTAAATCATATTGGGTTAACGAGTTATAAGGAGAACAAGGGTTCTTTTGGGTGTCCATACTGTGCTCACATCATCACCACTCTTGAGAGTGTAGTAAGTTTCCTCCCAAACTCGTTACCTCATTTATACACTTATATCACACGTTAGTATAGTTAAGCGCACCTAATGACTTGCTAGTCCTTTATGTACATACTGCGTATAAAATGAATAGTGCTACACTCGATCTATACTCTTGCTTATAGTGCCCTATGATCAAGCCAAAATAAAAACATGACACTAATAATTGACCTAGAAACCATTTGAAAACCTCCTCATTTCCTCGTACGATTGTAAAACTCATGTGAAACCAAACGGCCTAAAGCCTAAATCCCAAGCCCGTTAAGCCCAAACAAAGTCCAATAAGAGCCCAACCTACCAATTAGTCCAAGATAAGCCCATAAGCTATAAAAATAAGTTAGAATTAAGCTTGAAATAAGTTGAAATCTTTTTGCAAAGTTTTCGTATATAAAATATATTTCGGACCTAAAATGAAAAGCTTGTTATTCTTGGGTTAAAATTTGAACATTTTATAAAGTAAAGGTTATGTTTTACGTAAATAAACTTGCATGAAAGGTCTAAGGACTAATATGACCATTTTCGAAAATAAAAGGTGTATTATACGTGTGCATGTATACGAATAAAACCACAAGGACCAAATATATAATAAGCTCAAACTAGTTATAATATAAGTTTTGGGTTAAAAGTGTAAAATAGGAAAAATGAAGGTTTAAAGTGAATAAGTGAAACCTAAGGGGCTGTTTTTGTAAAATTAGTTTTACCAAAGGGTTAAAATGTCATCACTGAAAGTTTTGATGTAAAATGTATTTCGGGTAGAAAGTGTAAACTTCTCAAACTAGAGGGACTAAACTCGTACTTTTTTTAACTTGAGGGTAAAAAGTGTAAATTCGGGAAAAGTTTAGAAAAACTTATAAACCCATCATAACTTCGTAAAAACGAGTATTTTGATCATATGAATGTATTACTTTGGATATTGAGAACATATTTCATATATGCATATATATATATATATATATATATATATATATATATATATATATATATATATATATATATATAGACAAGCGCTCAAATGAGAAGTCTATTTTTGTGACGCGAGAAGAGATCCGGACCGTTGGATCAAGTAAATCGATTTTGGGCGGAATGGCATTATTGTAAATATTGACTTAAATTTTTAGGGGTCTTAATGAATTATCCTCATTTGCTTCCACACCCCTAAAGTTTATCCCGCTTTTCTCTCTTTCTCCTTCTATCTCACGTAAACACACATAAAAAACATACACAAACTCAAATAGCAAACCGGATCTCGGTATTAACCACATACTCGTCATCTCCTTCATCTCCATCATCTCGCCACCGATATGCGTTATCTTCGCCATCTCCGTCACCGCATATACGTCATCTCCTTCATCTCTTTCGCTTAATATCCGGCGTTGACTCCGGTATGCGCTCTCTAATTTCTTTTTCTGCTTAAATCTGATTTAGTTTTTAACTGTTTAACAACTTTTCTCCGGCATTGACTCCGGCATTGACTATCTCATGAAGATGTTAATTGATTTATTACACATCTATTTTTTGCACATGTGAAGATGTTTATTGGTTTATTAGTTATTGTTTTTAGTGTTTGTTTGTTACTTTCATTATCTAATGATGTGTTTTTTTTATTACATATCTATTTTTGCACTTGTGAAGATTTTTAATTGATTTATTAGATACTGTTTTTAGTGTTTGTTTGTTACATTGACTATCTAATGATGCGTTTGTGAAACAATAGTTTACGGATTAGGTGTTTGATGTTTAAAGATGAATTAAATTGCATAAATCATTGTTTTAAGTTTTGATATTTTGATTTTAGGTACGTTTGAAGAATATTGAGATTAGCGATTATTTGTTTATTTAAGTTTTTAAAAATTATCTTTGCGAGTGAAGAATTTCAGTGAGCAATGGAATTTTGAGTTCATTATCGGATTTAAGTTTAGTTAGAGTATCTTTGCATGTGAAGAATATTGAGATTAGTGATTATTTGATTATTTAAGTTTTTAAAAATTATCTTCACGAGTGAAGAATATCAGTAAGCAATGGAATTTTGAGTTTATTATCGGATTTAAGTTTAGTTAAGAGTATCTTCGCATGTGAAGAATGTTAGTTAGGAATGAATTTTTGACGTTATTAGTGGATTTAAGTTTAGTTAGATTATCGTCGCGTGTGAAAATTATAAGCAAGTAATGAATTTTTGAGGTTATTAGTTGAATTAAAATTATTTAGAGTATCATCACCTCTGACGCTGATATTATACAAGGCTTACCTGGTGACGATACAATAGGTTTGGCTGGGCTCGCAAGAAGTCAAGTTTCATTGGCTTCTCAAATCTCATCTTCATTCAATTTGGCTCCAAAATTTGCTCTTTGTTTGCCATCATCATCTGAAAATGGACTAGGGGACATATTTGTTGGTGGAGGGTATTACATGTTACCTAGTATCAAGATCAATCTTTGTCACTTATAAGGACCCCACTCGTTGTCAATCCAAAGAAGCACATGTCCGGTTTCTTATGAGGAGCTCCTTCGAGGAGTATTTCATCGATGTCCAAGACATTGAAATAAACGTGTATCATTTGATTCATCTTTGTTATCTTTGGATAAAATGGGGTAGGGGAACCACGATAAGTACCATAGCACCTTAGGGTGATGTGATATAACTAATTTTAGGTGATAGGTTTTTGTATACAGATAATAATGCATGTAAATCACCTGTTTTACACTGCCTAGACACTGAATAAACTTGGTTTATGATGCCAAGTTTATATACTAAAATAAGTTTTTATATCATAAAGTAACTTTATATTTTGTCATATGTTTTGCATGAGTACACGAACTAAAAAGTATTTCACTAAATATTACAAACGTTTTAAGATTGCAATATGTGGTTAGTAATTTTTTTAATGTTTTAAAGAACCACGCTTTTGAATACACGTTTGTTTGGTTAGCGCCACCATTTTTGCGATCATGATTGATGACAATGAGTATACCAACGCCAAAAAAGATGACAATTAGGACTGTAACACATATTCTTGACACCTTCATGATTGATTATTAATGAGATGTATGCATTCATGAATATTGTTCAAGTTATAATACTAAATTTTTTTGTATATTGCAGGAGACGTGTTCCATGATGCCCCTAAAGATTTTCCATACCACCAAAATACAAATCATGATGAAAATACGTCGATTACTAGTGTACAGAAGGAGCATGAATCTCCATGCACTCCTCGTCACAATCTTGGGGATATACTAGAAACTTTAGTAGACCAAAAAAATAGTAAAACAGATACAATACATATACCCCCACCTGCTGGACCCTATAAAAGAAGAAAACTAACGAGTCCCACAACACTTGATATCAAGCCCAATTTTTATGCAATTGAGTGTGATGAAACAGCTGAAGCTACCGAATACAGGGATGTGTTGCTTTTGTTCCGGTTTAATGACCATGACCTCCCTTTTGAATTACAAAAGATAATAGTATCTGATTTACGATTACTTACTATATTAGAAGTCGGACTTCCGTCATGGGTATTTTTGTCATCTTACCTCGTATTTTGTCATATTTATCGACCATGGATGTCTCTTTGGCAAGAGTTCTATATGTGATAATTTCCATTGTTACGGTGGTCATTGGTTTCTATGATCCGTATAAAACGTCCCCGTTTAAAGCAACCGCTTCTCGGTTATGTGGGCAACTTTTGACCGGATAGAAACCGGGAGATGGTATTGAGAATCAAGTATTTGGGAACTATGTTGTTTTTGCATAATTCTGAGAAGGCTGTTATGTGGTTCTTGATCGCATTGTTTGATCATTCGTTTCGATTATCACTCGGCCGTTAGCTGGGCCGTTTGTTGAACTTTTGGAGGTTCTTTTTCCTGTTTGGAACTTAGTTGTCGAAACGGGACAATATTTGTGCTCGTTCGTTTGGATTCCAATAGAAAATTCATGGGATGTAGCTGAGAATCTGTTTGAAGTCGTCCTGCTTCCTGTCTGATTTCTCTTGTCATTTATTTGGACAATATTATTGCAGTAAAAAGTGTTTTGTACCCAATAATTTGGTGCCTTTGGGGGACACACTATGCTCCGATTAGTCTCATACTTGGTTTATCTAATTTTGTGGGATATGTTTATAGCGAAATATATGATTTGGCTAGAGACAATATGGCTGTTTATGAGTGGTATCTTTAAGTTAGCTTCAAGTGCTGAGGCGACAGTGCATACATATGAGGTTTCTATGTAGCAGTCTCTTTGGAATGACCTCTTCTCACAGGTGATTGGAACCTCAACTTCCAAATTTTGCTTATAAACTTATGGATGAGTGAATCCAGTTTGTGTTTTATTTTATGGCTCACATAAAGAGAGTTAACTTAAGAGGAACGGATCAAATTGATCAAATGGGTTGAAAGTCTCCCCAAGTATATACTTTTAATGCATATAACCTTTGGATCATTTTGTTCGAAAGTTGAGATTGTTATTGCAATCATAATTAGCATACTCAGTTTTACAAATTATACACAACAAATAGAAAAAAGAAAGTGTATGTGGGGCATTCCAATGATAATTTCAACCCACACAAATGACCAGATATGACCCATGACCCAGCCCGCACAATTTGCCATTCGTAGTCTTTTCTTTTCAGGCCTTATCTGCAGTTCATGTGCTAACAAAATCTCTTTTGTACGTATTCAAGGTTTTCCGTGCTGTTCGGAGTATTTTACACGGGTTTTTGCATTCTTTACAGCTTGTAATAGACATCGGTTAAGGTTAGTTGGGTTATTCATACCGAATCTAACATTTTTCTTCAGTTCTATCACCGTTATATAGTCGAACTGAAAATTTTCAATTTACTGGAATTTGCAGCATATATAATCATTTACATGAGCTCATTCGAATAAATAATCACCATCTCGAGGTCACAGACCTTGAATCCTAGCCATGAATCGCAGCCGTTGAAATCAAGTCGTGGATCACAGAGATCTGGAAGTCAGATACCGGTAAGTTTCTAGTATTCACTAGGCATGGCACACAAAATACTTTTAGACGGATAAGGGTTGGGTCTAATTGGGTTCGGTTGGTAAGCGTGGTAATGACCTAATACTCATGTTTAACATAAAAAAATTTAGAAAGTTCAACCCGTGTAACCCAATTACAACCTGTTAATAACCTAATAAATAACAACTCGTTTTACCCACCAGTGCTTGGAATCTTTCCATTACAAAATTTCTTTTCTTGTTGTTCCGGGTGTATAACATGGTCTATATGAAAATGTTTTGGGTTCTGAGGTTTACCCTAGCGAGCGACCTTTAGATTGTTTAGATTACGATTTTCAAAAGATGCTTTTGAGTTAAGTTCACGAGTTTGGACTTCAAGTCCAAACTGTAATCTACCTCGTAAATTGGTTAACATGGACTCGTGTAGTTATAGTTGTGAGTCTCCATAGTGCACATGAACAAACTGGGGACGGTGCTTGGTACCCAAGTCTCCCAAGATTCCATTTTCATAGTAAATTACCGCTCGCCAATGTGCATATGACGCGTACTTACATGCCCCAACCAAGCTTTGATCATTAAAGGCGTGCTTGTAAATTAACATCTGACAGTAACCAATGCCACATAGTTCAATAGCATCCATAGCAGGCTGAAAACCAGTGATTGGACACTAAATGACCGCCGTATACATGACAAAGTTGCTGTTTCTACTTGGGTAAAGGAAACACGATTCTTTGATTCGTAGAGGCAACTGATAATTTTGTTTCTTGAAGTTATGCTCTTAAACATTGGAGCTGTAAAATCTGACCACCAACTTGAGTACCTGTGTTATTAAAGCATACATTGTGACTGTTTGCGCTATCACTCTATTATTCTAGCTACGCAAAAAATGTTGGTCCCATCAGGGGCGGTTCTAGAAGGAGTTCAGTGTATGCACATGAAAAAATTTGGCCTTTATATTATTTTTTGGCTCTTTTTATGTAATATTAGAGCATACCGTGATTACTTTTTTCTTTTTTCTGTAATATAAGTGGATATTGTGGTCAAAACCCATGGATTCATGTTTTCGTCAACCCCCGGTTTTTGGACATTGCCACTTGTGTTGAACGAAATTTGAGTTCAGCCCGGCTTCTTCTCGCAGTTGCTGTCTTTTGATATAATCTTCGGACTTGTTCTGCGAATGAGTAAATAACAATCAGGACATGGATAAGAGAATGTGCAACACCATAACTTTTAGTGAAGAGGTTCACAATATGTTTATTGGTAAACATTTGACTTTCTTTTCAGACTTTACATTTTCCAGAAATTATTAAGTGTTCTGGTACATTTTGTTGATTTATTCAAACACCCAAGGCATGTAAGAGGTAAATATAGATTGGTGT
Source organism: Chrysanthemum lavandulifolium (assembly GCA_022545495.1). Classification (NCBI taxonomy): domain Eukaryota; kingdom Viridiplantae; phylum Streptophyta; class Magnoliopsida; order Asterales; family Asteraceae; genus Chrysanthemum; species Chrysanthemum lavandulifolium. Next base: position 116,680,465 of record CM040242.1, read on the forward strand.
TAAATTTCTCGAGAAAATCGTCATCGCTTTTGAAGTTATAAAAGTCCATTGACTTCAAAAGTCAAAGTACAAGAAATGATCCGTTTTTGTACATGTTTATTGCTATTTATTTAACTCTTATGATTTATATATTTTAGTGGTGCAAGAACAAGTAGTCTTTCGGCTGGATGATATAAGTATTCTTCGGATTGGTGCAGATGTCAGTTTATGAGTTTATTTCTCGGGGAATACTACGTGATTTGCTTAATGTTATGGAACTTTCGAGACTTGATTCTTTGCATTTTCTGGTGTTTTGATGTGCATTTTGAAAATAAATATGTGTTGCATTTATGACCAAATGGCGACTCCTTGAGCTTCGCATGAGGTTACATGTAGCATTGGATTCAACAAAAGGCATTCTTTATCTTCACATCTGAAGCCAACCCACCTATATTCCACCGCAATATCAAAACAAGCAACATTCTCATCGATCGCAAACTCGCCGCGAAAGTTGTCGATTTTGGACTCTCAAGGAGTGCACCATTATTAGATGACCACTGTTGTAGAGGAACACCCGTAAGTGTGTATTTTCTGGTAGAGGTCGAGACTGGCTTCTTATAAAAATTTAAATGTATCCTAAATATAAAATTTTTAATCAAGTGTTTAGTTTGCTCAACATCATTCTTGTAATGAATATCATATCTTATAGCAGGGTTACCTTGATCCCGAATTATTTACTGAACCATAAATAAAGCTTATTATTGAAAGCTGCTTGAAATAGCTTTTTGATTACTGTCTAAAAGCTTGGGAAGGTTTATGTTTTAAAAGCTTTTATAGGATTTATATAGTAGAATAAAATATATAAGCTTATTGTCTAAAAAATAAACTTTAGTTCCTATCAAATTCTCCTACTATACCCTCACAGTCACAACTACACAATCACGTACCATACTAAAATAGATAAATGTGGATATAAAATAATCTTTGAATGTAGAAGCCAAACTTTAGAATATAATAATCAAGAAGGCAGTCCAAAAATAAATTATGACAAAATTGATGTCACTCATTCTTTCCAACAATGAAATAGAGTAACTACTATGATACAACTACCTTAACTAACATAATGTAACTTTTATTTCGTGTGACAAAATCATCTCCATCTTTGTGATGAGCCCATAGCGGCTTGTGCACCCATGAAAACGCCACTTGAAGCATCCATCGAGCCTCTAAATGAAGCGTAAGAAACTTTGACTGATTCGGGTGCAAACTCTAACGGAAATGACTCCATAAAACATGCAATGTTGATTCTAGTCCTTTCAAGTTCAGGTTGTAGTAGCTCGGTGCTACATTGTTGGGCAAGGGCCTACGCAAAAAAATAATGACCATAAATCCTAGCCAAAATACATATCTAATCATGATTACTGATGATCGAATTTATTAGAGTATCATGGAATACCCTTGGTCAATGTACTTTCTCTTGTACATACAAGTCATTAAAAGATAGTCTTTTGTCTTGTGTGGTTCATTTTGTAAGTGTAATCTTAACATGCTTTTATTAAGTTACATATTGAATTTATCATTTTGAAAACCAGTTTGAAGGAATCATCATTTAATGACTAAGATGTACGTAAAGAAGTATGTACAATGATTAAAAGCAGGACCAATTAAAAGGTTTGTTGGTATAATGTGCAAATAACTCTCTACAATCGCAAGATATAGAATATTAAGGAGTTTCTTACTATCGGTCATCCGGTGTTATGCTTCCTTGATGTCCATCATCACTTGCAAGATCACTAGCTTCAGCTTGCACTCTCGGTGGCTTTTTCCAATAGAATCCCTTGTAACGACTTAAGAGCTTCACTTGCTTGAGACGTAAAGTACTAATTTAATATTGTCTCAAAGTACTTGAGATGCAAACACATCCAGAATAATAACGTAATAAATGAAACAATTGTGCTCGATATTATAAGTACACGTGAAAAGCTCACCTCAAGCATGAGTGACAAGAACCATTTGCATCCAATAATTTGATTACTTTCTTTATGTTCATAAAAAGACCGAGTAACGTGTCCATCAAACCTTCAACAAGAATTCCAAGGGTCTTGTCAAACAACGGTTCACAACCAAAGAAAAACACCAATCTGATTCAACTCCATCTTCAAAATAAATATCCCTCGTGATTAGTAGGCTAAATCTAAGTATAACAAAATACTAGAGGTGGTAATTATGACCCATTCACTTATGAGTGGGTTGATTTATGTTATTTTCAATAAATTTGTCAAATTTTGGTAAGGATCAAACAATTTTATGCATCAAACAATTCAAGTAGTTGGACAACATCAAATCAAGGATTTTGACAACATCATACCTATCGACAAGAACTTGCCTATCGAACCTTCGGGTCTCAACAAAGCCGAACCAAGAACATCAGGCCTATTAGTAGCAAAGCAAGAACAATAACACCGACTACCCAAAAATCATCCCGATTTAGTGAAGGTAACTATGACCATCTAACTACATATGATCAAATAATTGGTTTCGAGTTGCTTGAATGTAACTAATTTTCGATTGTCTCATTATCACAAACTTCAAACAAGCAGACTCTATGAATGGTGGAAGACTCTAATCATAAATACGAACTTCAAATGATCGCACCATTTAACCTATGAATGGTGGAAGACTCTAATCATAAATACAGAAGAACGCTATCAATAAAAAAGAGTTCGAACCAGTAGATCCTTGGTGATATGCATCTGGTCCTTCAACGAATAGAAAACGACGAAGAACATCCTCGCGATCAACACCACATATTTTCATGTATGGTTCAAGACCTCAGATTGCAAGCAATGTAAATTTATTTTCCTATCTTTGTCGACTTTAATCACTAGCTTCACCCTGCATTAACAATACGAAGTCATACGTAAGTTTCTTCCGAGGTTGTCAATTCAATTATTTGCCGATACCAATTGTAAGTATGAATCACTTTTAAACTTCATTAGTAATTAACTATGGGAAACTGTTCACAAACAAATAGTTAATCTGTAGGCTAAATGTCTCATGTTAGCCGTCAGCCTCAATACTCGGATGTAAATTGGCGAAAATCAGAAGGATATCCTATGCAGTCTTTGAACACATAATAAGAGAAACAAACATAGCTATGATCAGTTAACTGTCAAAGCGATCACTAATCGCTCACTAACACTATGTCTAAGCATTATTTCATGATTAAATGCAAAAAATGACTCAACAGCAAAGCTAGCCATGCTCAGTTTACTATCACTCCTATCATTAATCATAAATTAGCCCTAAATTTAAGCATCATTTTATCAAAGACACAAACACTTCACAATCAAATTACCAAGAACCAAACTTATAACAAACCTAAACACATACACGGTTTTCCTAACTACAACAATCTCAAACAGCTTCAATAAACTAAACACGAACCAAACCGTAATCTCATACACAAATTGACAAAATCCGAACAAACTCCAAGCCAGTTTTGAGAAAGCGCAACTCAAGGCTACGCGGTAAACTATGGCTATCATAGTAATTATCAACTAGCCCTAACTTTAATCAAATAAACCTAAAACTATCAAACAACTTCAATCATCAACATTACATATTAAACAAAAACAAAACGTGAATTACGAATAAAACATAACAAAACTGCAATCCCTGTATGCAAAATGATGAAATGCGACCAAACTCCTAACCAGTTCCTTAAAACCACAACTCAACGAAACAAACTACCTACTCAGTATAACTATCACTATAATCATCAACTAGCCCTATATTTAAGCATCATTTCATTAAGAACACATACAAATATCAAACAACTTCAATCGTGAACTCACGATTAATCATAAACACAAACGAATAACGAATAAAGCATCACAAAACCTCGCTTGGCGTAAATCGGTAATTTCGTGAATTTACTTATCAAAGTTTATAATCTATAACATTATGCTAATATATTCCTCGGTGAGAATTTGAACAGATCCGAATATGAGCTCTGTCTTGGCTTGCATATTTTTATCGCCTCACCCCTTTACCAACAACAAGACCAACCTATAACCAAATCCAATTACATAATGTCATGTACAGTCAGTAAGTAAGCCACTTACAACAAACTTGCAAGAACTATGATTACTTTTGAAATAGACTAATAGAGTACCTTTTGGTTGGAATTTGCATCGAAAACTGCTGGGTCCCACCGGGTGACCACCCACTCTACGACCAACCGCACTGAACCTCACCGATTCAACCTGCTTCAAATAGAACGTAAGTCCGTGTGTGATCGATTAAGCGTTATCAATAACATGTTACCAAATAGCCTTAAAACAAATAACGAATACAAAACACCAAATATGGTTAAAGGCTCTATATATATACCTCAAGAAGAACCTATATTTATATATTGCATGTACTCGTGTGTGATCGAGTTAAGCGTTATCGAGTGATTCGTAACAATTAGAGATCCCACATGCGAATACACTTATAACCTTAAAACTTCATTACTTAAAACTTCATTACTTACGATATTTTTCACACGCGAAGATGATGTGATACAAACTTAAATTTGCTAATAACATCATAACTTTATTCCTAATCGATAATCTTCACATGTGAATATATTATAACTAGAATTATATCCACTTATAACCGAAAACTTCCACCGATAATCTTCACAATCTTAAATCCGTTATTAATGTCAAAACTTCATTTCTAACTAAACTTATACGCACTTATAACCGCAAAAATCAATTACTTACTAATATTTTTCACACGTGAAGATAATATAATCCAAACTTAAATCCGCTAATAACGTCAAAACTTCATTCCTATATGATAATATTCACATGCGAAGATAATATAACTAAACTTATACGCACTTATAACCGCAAAAATCAATTACTTACTAATATTTTTCACACGTGAAGATAATATAATCCAAACTTAAATCCGTTAATAACGTCAAAACTTCATTCCTAACGGATAATATTAACATGCGAAGATAATATAACTAAACTTTATATGCACTTATAAGCTCAAAAATCCATTACTTACCGATATTTTTCACACACGAAGATAATGTAATCCAATCTTAAATCCGCTAATTGCATCAAAACATCATTCCTAACTGATAATCTTCACATGTGAAGATAATATAACTAAACTTATATGCACTAATCTTCACATAACTAAACTTATATGCACTAATAACCTCAAAAATCCATAATCTTCATATGTGAAGATAATATAACTAAACTTATATGCACTAATAACCTCAAAAATCCATAATCTTCACATGTGAAGATAATATAACTAAAATTATATGCACTTATAACCTCAAAAATCCATAATCTTCACATGTGAAGATAATATAACTAATTATATGCACTAATAACCTCAAAATTCCATAATCTTCACATGTAAAGATAATATAACTAAACTTATATGCACTAATAACCTCAAAAATCCATAATCTTCACATGTGAAGATAATATAACTAAACTTTATATGCACTAATAACCTCAAAAATCCATAATCTTCACATGTGAAGATAATATAACTAAAATTATATGCACTTATAACCTCAAAAATCCATAATCTTCACATGTGAAGATAATATAACTAAAATTATATGCACTAATAACCTCAAAAATCCATAATCTTCACATGTGAAGATAATATAACTAAACTTTATATGCACTAATAACCTCAAAAATCCATAATCTTCACATGTGAAGATAATATAACTAAAATTATATGCACTTATAACCTCAAAAATCCATAATCTTCACATGTGAAGATAATAACTAATAACCTCAAAAATCCATAATCTTCGCTGAGTTTTGATGATGATAGAGCTCAAGAGATTGTCAAATCTGTAAGTTCTATAGAAGAGAATTTCATACCCAATGCTTTTCACATGCGAAAAATGATGTCAATACCCTCCACGTGTGAACAAATGGTGTCCAATATTTTAGTTGCCAATATAATTGATGCAATTGTTTCCTAATGTTCTGTGATCTTAAAATCATATTTTCTCAAAACAAATTGTGAATACTTGCTTGGTGTTTGTATCAATTAAGTTTGTATGGAAACAATGTGCAACTTGAGACTCTATAATTGTTGTTGCCACGGATAAAATTTAATATACTAAAAGTGAAAAAAATAGCAAGAAATAAAATTTTAAGTGAAAAAAATCGCAAGGAATCGGTATTAGTAAGGCCGTCACAGTCAACGCTGTGCTAACTCAGCAGAACTTCATCAAGGTAAAAGATACATACATTTTCTTATTGTAAAAGGGAAGCGGACGAGTTAAATAAGTCAAAACAAGATATGTAAAAGAAAAGTACCTTTTGGATCTTTTCAATCTCACACTGCATGACCTTCTTGAATCGGCCCTCACTAACTCAATTTCGTAATACCAAGTAACTTGTAAGAATCATCATGTTGAAAGAATAAAATGTAGCAGAAAAACAAATGAAACGACAAGGATCCCTTTATCCTAAACTTAATTCAAGACCAAAGTTTATACCCCTTTTAAAAGGGTTAACTATTACGACCAAACCTCCATGAATGACACCTCTTAGAATCATTGGACTTTGTGTACAAGTCACGAATGATTCCATGCCTATGTGGATGTGCACATACAAGGGCTTTGTGCTCGATCCACTGAGGCACGCCCATGGAAGTTACCACTGTATTATCATACGTAAGTCAAACCTCGAGAGCATCCACGGTGCATAAACGTGTGAAATAGGTGGGTCATGTTACGGGTCAAAATGAAAATATGTTCGGTAGAAAATGGGTAGGATAATTAACAAATATTACAAGTCCATGGAAGTTACCACCGTATCATACGTAAGTCAAACCTCGAGAGCATCCACGGTGCATAAGCGTGTGAAATAAGTGGGTCATGTTACGGGTCAAAATGGGCGTATAATGTAGAAAATATGTTCGGTAGAAAATGGGTAGGTTAATTAACAAATAATACAAGTCCATGGAAGTTACCACATGTATTATCATACGAAGTCAAACCTCGAGAGCATCCACAATGCATAAACGTGTGAAATAGGTGGGTCATGTTACGGGTCAAAATGGACCGTATAATGCGTAAAATATGTTCGGTAGAAAATGGGTAGGTTAATTAACAAATAATACAAGTCCATGGAAGTTACCACATATTATCATCTGAAGTCAAACCTCGAGAGCATCCACGGTGCATAAATGTGTGAAATAGGTGGGTCATGTTACGGGTCAAAATGGACCGTATAATGCGGAAAATATGTTCGGTAGAAAATGGGTAGGTTAATTAACAAATAATACAAGTGAACCGTGCTTTTTGTACTTAGTCACTGAGGAGTTGAGGCCAAGCCCCGAGGCGACCATTTACAACATTTTTATCCATTTTCTCTTACCTTCTTCACATTTTCAATATCAAGCAATTTGAAGCCCGTGTTTAGTTGCGGACTCATGGGCTTTCTTCTTTCCATTAAGTCTTCCCGCTTTCCTTGAATCTTTCTTCTTTCCTTTAGTCCTTCTTCTTTCCAAGGGTGGCGTCTCACTCATTGGTGGTGAAATAATATATAGAGTAGTTGAAATTAGTAGGAGAGGTAACATAACCGCCACAGGACGTATCGTTTGGATGCATTTGTCTTTGAGATTAGGATAATCACAACTTATTCGAGTGTTGGTCAACCGATCATTATATAATTTGTTGGCGGGCTAGACATTGATTCTAAAATGATTATCGATAATAAGTATTTGGAATTAGTAATGAGAGGTAAGAAAAGCAGTGATAGTGGTTGCGTTGGCGTGTGTTCCGCTACGAAGTGATTATCATTTATAAACTACACCCAAACACTTGAACCGATTATTGCTAGTACTTCACAACGCAATAAACGGATAAATCACTTCAAAACCCAATAGCAAACACCTATTCTATAGCGAAATGGACATTTGACAAAAAAATGATACGTGTGGCGATGTTCTTGATTACAAGGACATTCTAACAAAGTTTGGCCCATTAAGACATAGTTTATATCAAACCGTAGTTATCTTGACTATGTTGATAGAAATCAAATTAACATATTTTCCTATGTTGCTACATCTTGCGGTTTGGTGTGAAATTTAAACATGAAATCTTCAAGCTACATCTTTTCCACAAGAATATGTAAACTTCAAGCTACAAAGAAATCTCCATGTTTTATAGAGGTGCCAATGACGGTAAAAATAGATTTCTTTTCATGTGAAATAGAAGCTTTGGATTTAATTTAAGAATGCGACTTTGATAATATGAATGGCGCCACTTTTTATTGAACTTTCCAAATAGCAATAATCATAATAGACTAACCTCCTGTTTCTTCTTAAGAACTCTGAATGTGTATACAACATAGTTTGTTAGATCAAACTTCTCATCACTTCCACCCCTCCTAGGTGAGAAGTCGGGATATGTATTCTTGTCGAATTTTTCTTTCACTAGACATTCCAGATCACATTCCAGAGCCAATGCCTTGATATCCCAAGAGTCAAGGTGAAACACCTTTATGACACCATTTTCCTTGAGCATAGGTGACGTAGTAAGAAACAGCTCTTTAACAAACTTTTCATGAGCTTCCACGGTAGCCTTTTCATCAGGCAACTCGGGTAACATCATGTACACCTTATCATACTCACGTTTCAGATCTGCATCTTCCCCCATTTTTGTGGGGTCTTTCCCAAAGTATGGCACAAATCAGTATTATGCACCACAAGAAAACACAATTGCTTATCAGGGAGTGTATATTTCTAATGAGGCAAAATTCAATGCTAGACACTCGCCACAATAAGTATACATTCTTTTCCCTTTATCCGAATATAAAGTAAAATACACTAGAGACTATAATAGTCCATGTTGAATAATGATTAAATGGACAACAATATGCTCACATGCCGAGAATCATCCTTCTCACTAATTAGCTTGACAAGCAATGAATTTCTTATATAGTGACCCAATGCTTTAATTACAAAGTTAATTTTAGAATATAAAGCGCTTCTGCAAGTCCTTCATACCTTTACACAACCATTCGTAAAAGCACTTACACTACCGGATTAACTAGCTAGAAAATTTTCACACGCAATAATGTTGAGTCAAATAACGCAATTTCCAGAAAATTCCAAAAAAATTTCACGCGCGAAGAAAAATATCTCTTACATTTTCACGCGCGAAGATACTATTACTAAACTGTTCATGTGCAAAGAAAAACTTCTATATTTCACGCGCGAAGATGCTCTTACTAAACTTTTCACACGTGAGGATGCTCTTACTAAACTTTTCACACGTGAAGATTTGATTACTAAACTTTTCGGAAGATACTATTACTAAAGCCGTTCACGTGCGAAGAAAATATCTCCTATATTTCACGCTCGAAGATGTTCTTACTAAACTTTTCACACGAAGATACTATTACTAAACTTTTAGCATGCGAAGAAAAATATCTCGATCTATTTTCGCACAAAGATGCTCTTACTAAACTTTTCACGCGCGAAGATACTATTACTAAACTTTTCACGCGCGAAGATACTATTACTAAACTTTTCACACACGAAGAAAAATATCTCCTATATTTTCACGCGCGAAGATACTCTTAATAAACTTAATCACTGCTATATTATACTTTACGCAAACTAATTAAGTCGCCTATAACAATCAAGACCTAATTCGTAATCTATACATTCACATGTGACATATTTACAATTAAATCAATGATAATAACTTCAAATGCATAATAATTCACAATTCAACTATTAAATTTTATCAAAAAATAAAAATAAATAAATAACACTTACTTGAAATTTATGCATAATCGATTTGAAAAGATTATCTTCTTCATTTATATCGACTTTAATTTTGTTGTAATCATTAATTGATGTTGATCGAAGGCGGTTATAGCGATGGTTTGAATGGTTGTTATGGCGATGGTTTGAGCAAATGGTTCTGGTGGTGGTTTGAGCGGTGGTTATGGCGGTGGTAGTTTGAACCGTGGTTATTGTGGTAGCGGTTTGAGCGGTGGTTATGGTGGTGGTGGTTTGAACCGTGGTTATGGTGGTGGTTATGAAGGTGGGAGAGAATCGTGCATGACTTTCACCTCAACTTGTGAGGATCGTATGTGTTTTATTTTTATATATTAGGTGTAAGATATAATTACAAAATACCCTTACATTTAATATAGTTAGTGCAAATTCTAAATTAATCTTGACCATTAGATCTAAAAAAGGAGGGATTAGATGGAGGTAGGATCTCTTCGGCGTTCTCATTAAAATTGGACTTCTCAAACGAATGAATATATATATATATATATATATATATATATATATATATATATATATATACGCTTTGGTTCCATTGAGAAGGTTTTGAGATTAAGAAGATTGAGAAGAAATCTTGGCCAATTCAACTATATTAAATTTGAATAATTTAATAAAGAATATAAAATAATGATAAGGGTAAATAAGTAATTAGACCAAGCAAATTATTAATTGAATATTTGTACACCTGCAATTTGGGCTCAAAAGATCAAATTCATAACTGCTACTCGATTGGTAGTCCTCTTTTTCAAACGTCAATCTTTTCTTTTCTTTTTTTTACTTTTTTCTTATCAATTGCTATTTTTTTTGTTACATTATTGATAATTAACTTTGTACAACATGAAGATTCACATTAAAGATGGATTCACGAATATTAATGTACAATGAAAATCATATTATTATATTTTTTTATTGAATCATATATAAATGTGAATCGTTCAATTGATGAATCATTGAGTATTGAATCACTAACGAACTGTGATAGTGGATTATTGAATCGTTGGACTATGAATCATCAATAAAATATGTTAGTCTTTTAATTTTGAATCATTGTAAAATTGGTGAATCATCATCATATACATATTGGTGACAATCATAAAAGTCGAATGGTAATTCTCTCATCTTGCTTTATAATGACGTCAAATTTTGTGAATTACATAAACTATAAACTTGACTATTGAATCATAAATAAATATATGAATCAATGTATAATAAAAGCTATTGATGAGCGAGATAAATTATTCTTCCATTGCCATTCTTACATTTAAAATATATATAAAAAAAAGGGAAAGAGTTGAATCAAAAAGTTTTTAGTAAGTGATTGCTAAAAAAATAAGCTACGGAGTATATGATAAATTGATAACTAATAGAATGGTTAAAGTAACATTTTTAAATATAAATTGAAGCATCAAGATTGGTAAAAAAGATAATATAAACAAGCGAAGGATCAGATGATTCGGAAAAGAATTTTTCACATTCATATTTGATGGAGCAAAATAAGGAAACGCTTACATTATAAAGTATATTAAATGAATCAAAAATTAATTAATGAAAATTATAAATTACCAACATTACCATTGACTTGGTTTGATGAAATAAAGGGTTGAGATTGTTTCTCGTTTTCTAAATCTCAAACTCTTCCGATCGATCCGGATTATATATATATATATATATATATATATATATATATATATAGGAGGAGGCGTCTTGCGTCATCATCTTAACGCCAGCGTCCCATAACGCCACGTCATATTTCCAATATCATCATTGTATTTATGTGGCATTTTTTTAAATGACATGTGGCATTTTAATTAATATATGTACAATTTGTTTTAATAAATTTTAAAATTAGTTTTTGGTTTTGTTATTTTGAATTTTAACATGCCACATATAATTCCATCGTCATAAAGCCATGTCATCGTATTTAATGGCACATAAGCGATTTTTTTATTATTAAAATTCGTTTCTAATTATTTAAAATTGGGATTAATTAAATTGTTTAAAAATTTGGCCATCGCAAGATTCGAACCTAGGTCTTAGTGTCCACACAAGCACTTCAACCATTGGAGCATTCCGGTGGTTGTGATAGAATTTGCAAGTCAAAACCTAAATACTAATGTTTACAAAATATGACACAAATTTTATAGAAGATATCTATTCCTTAATTATAGCTTAAATTATATGTTGACCTAATCACATCATTCACTAAATCACAAAAATCCTCCTAAAACCCACGGCATGAGTCTCCTTCATTTGATTATTTTTCCCATGTATGAATTTTTGTATCGTTTTTTTTTTTTTTTTTTTTTTTTTTTTACGAGATAAAAAGGTATCTCTTTTCCCTCAAAACTATGATGATGAATTTGTGTTCATGCATGTTATTATATGTTTAAAGGGTATATATTGATGAGCATCATTCTCTAGAACTCATCATATACCTAAAAAACTACTACGCAGGAGTACATCAACTCAATCAAAATCATGCTAGATGAGAACTAGAATGGCAAGGTAAAGAGTTTTACTTCTTTTTAGTTTATATGTGATAAATAAGTAATTGGCATCATAATTGTTTAAAGTAGGATTGTGTTTTGGTTTTTAACATTATCTTTGTATGCTAACTCGTGTCATACCATCATGCTAAACATATTGATGAAACAACCTCATGGATTGTATTTAAATTAACCTCATAAGCTGTCCAATTAATAAGGAGTTTCAATTTATTAATTAGGTCAAAAAGTTCTTGATTTGCGAAGGTAGGTGGTGATATGCACAATTAAAAATCTTGATGTCTTATATTATGCGTGTGCGAGTTTGTGTAGATGGTGCTAGTAGCAATAGGACTATCTCCACATGCTTGGGATTGTTTATCGTGACCTTAAACCGAAAATGTTACGGTAAGGAAGATGGACATATAATGCTCTCATATTTTGATTATTCCTTCGTTGCGGTGTTAGCCCGACTTTAGTAAATCTTCATCTATGGATTACGAGCCTCACAAAAACATACAACCTTACATGCCAACGACTTGCATTGAGCCCTCACGCATTCGAGCGTTCATGTAGTCCCAACATCTTGCTTCTCTCATCTTTTCTTTTTCAAGCAAATCAGGAAATAAAGGAAAAGCAAAACCGCTTCTGACATTGGAAACCAAGTGAGCCCATTACACGAGCTCATGGTTGAACCCATCGATGCCGGATCTATGTCATTTGTGGGAACCCATGAGTCTTAGCCCTTGAAATCATTAAAGGGAAGGCCATGGAAGTGCCATAGTCACAGTAGATTTATGGACTTTGGAATAATCCTATATGAGTTATTGTTTGGTAAAACTCCATTCAAAGGGTCGCAACCGAGCCACTTTATTTAATGTTGTGGGTCGACTCTTAGGTTTCCGAATCACCGGTGTAAGCTTTTCGGACGGGATCTCATCGGAGGGTTGCTTGTGAAAGAACCTCGCTACCTCGGCCAGATTGGCATATAAAGAGGATCCGGCGAGATTAAGCAACACCCTTTATTTGAAGGTGTTAATTAGGCATTGATCCTTTGTGCTACGCCACCGGATGTCTCGAAGGCGGTGAGTTTGAAATATTTTATGCTCCTGTTTGCATCAACAAATGAAAAGGCTAACATACCCCACATGGTCGCTCCAAACCAAAAGGTCCGACAATTACTTGGAGTTTGATTTCTTCTAGCAATCGAACTAGAATACCTTTAAATTTGTGGTTTGTTTCTAAAGTGTATCAGTTGGGGAGGATGGTTGTATTTTTCTTTGATTAACTACATGACACTTGGGAGTGGTAATTGTTTGTTATATTGCATTTGCAGTGTGTCATTTGTCAATATTATAGAAGATGGTGATCCGTTATGAACATATAACACCAACGCAACTTTTTTATTGTTTATGAACATGACATTTGTAAAATGTTTCCAGCGACAAATAGGGTTGCGTATTTTGCGTTTACAATGTTATAAACGTATAGCACAAAACCTATAGATCCAGATTTTAGAGCTTGAGCGGTGAAATTAACAAAACCAATGGTTTTGTCTGTTGAACCGCATAGTCTTCGGCTATCAACGTTAATGTCACGTTGAGATGGGCGGTGAGGATGAAGGGGACATTCGAGTTCGTCTCTTCTTTACAATATATTCTTATAATAAAAGTTCAATATCGTTTTCTTTGGTTTCGACATAACACGATAATGGTGGGTTCAATAGGAGTCCATCGATATTGATCTTGACCCTTCTTTCCCAAAGGTGAAAGTGCAGGATGGTGTCAATCGTTATTTCGAATACTTTGGTGAGAGTTTTTGTATATTTTTTTCAATGTATTCTTTGGTTTCGTAGCTTATATAATAACCGTTCGAGAGTGAAGATATTATATTATCAACCTATTCATAATATGATGGCGACACTGTTACTTTAGCTTCTATTCCGTACGTTTATCTTGTGGTTTTTACCAATGATTGCGGTGAGAGCGTGGACCAAAGTTATTTGCTTTTACTTGAGCGTTGCTTGTGATCCTGCGACCTTTGCCCGCGCTGGTATGTCCTATGTGTATGCATTTATGCCATTAGAAACCATGTCGCAAACCAAGAAAACAAAATGGGAGGGCAATTTCTAGGGGTAAGCGTGTCACAGACGGTGATTCGAGATATGGGCCAGGAAAATATCGTTTCTATAAATGGTTGTCTAATCTTGATGGAACTCGTGGGAGAAATTCGTGCGTGAACGCTATGTGTCACTACGATGGCGGCCACAGTCCAAGGATCAAAACATATCAACACAGATTACATGCCATGCAAGGTATATCTATTTTATACCCTCGAAAATTTAGATTAGCGTATATCCGGTATCTACCCATTTGTATTCATATATGTATAAAGCGAGATACTCGGGTAGGTTCTTTCTATTTATTAAGGTGCGCGCTTTGGTCCGTCTATAGCGCATATCCACACTATGGACCATATCGTGAGCACAAACAGAGGTCAACTTTGACACTCTACATACTTGATGTTATGTTCTTCTCTTTTTAATGGCTATGTATGTCAACATTCATTTGCTCTGAACTACGGTGATGTTGTATTACTAAGCGTAGTCACGTTTAACAATTGCGTGTCTACCTCGGAGTATGTACGTATGGGATAATACAACTAAATATATAAAATGGTATGATAATGCGGGTTTTTGTGGATGAAGTGCCAATAATGGGTTTTCGTGGTATGATTCTTTTATATGTTAAGGAGTACTCTTGTTTGGTTGTAGGTTACAAGTGAACATGAGGTTGAAAGGTTAAATTTCGTGTCGGTAGTTATTCACTCATGTGAAAATTAAATGTGCGTTCTTATTGGTTTTTTTTATTTGGCATTTACAGATTTTACTTATACTTTCCGCGTCTTGATTACTTTGTCTAAAACTTTTACCAACAAAAGTAATAGTTTCGATCGGTTAACCTTTCGATTTATTTCTTTCATATAGGGGTTAATTTACATTTGTCCACCATTTGCATAGTAGGAATTTAGTCCATGGAAATCTTTCTCTAGATAATATTTTCATGAACGACAACCACACTATTAAGATAGGTGGTCTTTGGATATCACGAACAAGAATGCAAACCGAGGCAAGTGTTTATTTGTTTATTGCACTTAAATTCTTTGGTTTAATCGACTTATTAATTATGTTTGCATTTAGTAGACGTTCTTTGCAATCTGCATGCCTTGGTTCACATTATTCTATTCTATATGTCAAATGGAAGACATCCGATTCGAAACCATTGTTGCAAAAGGACATCAATAGGTTAAAAATAGTTGGAACCAATCAATAAATGTGGGATGTTTTCGGAGGTGGGAGTTCTTGCACCGAAAGTTCAACAAGACCAACAATGTATGCCACTAATTAAGTTTACTTTTTTGGTTTAACCCATTTGCTATGACTTTTATATACTTAATAATAAGAAGTTATAATCAAATTGAATTCATCATATAATATCCTTTCTTAACAGTTGAGAATGATTAAAATAAGCGAAAATTGATGGAAAACACAATGGCGGCATGTCTTGATTCTTATGGTTAGTTTTTACAACCTATATTACGGATATGTTGGTTTGTAAATTGGGTGAGAATGTGAGGAGCGGGTTGTTTGGTCTCGACTATAGTGCTACATGAGGAAACACCGAAATACATAGGAGACTGCGATCAATAGGTTCATGGGCTCCACATAAAAACACCTTACTACTACAACTAAGTAAAAATTGAAATCAAATAACCATATGAGCGAAGACTACGACAAGTCAATGGTCAAAATCCTATACATCTTGAAGTTGCTCTTCTTATTACATACCAAAGACTATTGGCTCCATTTTCAACACTTTAAAAATCTCGACTATTGGATTATTTTTAATATTTCAGCGCTTCAAGCCAAGAAGAATTAAATCCCGACGGAACAATAGTGACTGCAATTCGAGCTCAAGGACGAGGAGTTCGGAATTGCGCATCTAACCATCATAAGGTGGTAATATCAGGCCCACTCTTATCAAATGTGTAGAAAACTAGAAGGGGGGTTGAATAGTTTACCGATTAAAAACTTTGTTTTGAAACTTATTGAAAGATCAATTGATATTGATCTTAAGTATGTTAATGAAATATGCAAGCAATATGTAATAGGTAAGTAAGGAAAGAAATGATCAAACCACAACAAGTTGTTTATAGTGGTTCGCCTACAAGGACTCTTTTTTCCTTGCCTACTCCACTCCCGAGTCTCACTCGAGAGTTTAACTTCACTAGTCAACAAGCTCCTTTCACCGCGGAGAAAACCTTTACACTTCGCTTACACTATTTCCGACACTAAGATAGATGTCGAGTTCTTTCCAAGGTACAACTACTCCCCACACAATGTATTTTGAGGACTAAAATACTAACCACTCACACTCACAAGATTATGATGGTTTGATATAACAATGAAGTATGAATCAACACTAGATCATACAACACTAAACAAACAAGACTTCCAACTTCGTTGAAGCTTGAATATGACTTGATCTTCTTTGCTACAAAGAGATCACTAATATGATATGAAACCGAGTTAGAAAGGTTAGAGAGAGGATATGTATGAGAGTATGTTAGAAAGGGATGAGAAACTACTTGGCTTGGCATTGCTATTTATAGCCAATTTAGACGAGGCGTCGACGGACCGCGGACCCCTAAAAGGGTTCCGCCGTGTACCAATTAGTACCGCTTGATCGGCGGTCAAGATATCAAATCTTGCCTAAAGTCAACTCTATCTAAGTAAGATTGTGCAAGATATGAAGAGTACAAATCTTCACAAAATATCTAATGGAATCTTCCAATGATCTCCATGATGTAATACATGATGTCAAAATGTTGTATTACTATTAATAGAAATATGCAAATGCTTAAGTAGTGTTTGGTTTTAAGAACCTAACACATTCTACAAACTACTATCATACATAATGATTAGAGTTATATCAAGATGTTACTAATCATAAATGTAAATGCTTGAATGATGAATATATTGTTTGAGAAAGCTTGTTTTAATATCTAATAAACTTGACAAGCTTTAAGCTTTTATAAATTAAATTTACTTTTGTCGTTAACAAAACTTAGGCAAAGATCAAAAATATAAATAACGTTTAATGACGATATTTGTATTAACAATCTCCCCCTTTTTGTTGAGGACAAAATATAAATTTTATTTTTATAAAAGAAACAAAGTTTGTACAAGAGTTATAAAAATATTAGTTTTAGAACTTTGAAAAGGAAGTGATAATATAAGTGTATGAATTTTGACTTTTTATGAAAGTCAAAGAATTCACTAGTTGATGCATGATGTTGACTTTTTGGAGTAAAGTCAAAATATGCGCTTGACTTTTAAGAAAAGTCAAGTATTATCAATGAGGGTTCTGTTTGACTTTTAGAAAGTCAATTGTATGCGGTTGACTTTTCGGAAAAGTCAAATATAAATAATTTCAAGTTCTATATTTTCTCCCCTTTTGTCTCAACAAAAGAAGAGGCTATCTTGAATGTAATGAGCCGAGCTTATTATCTCCCCTTGTTCAAAGCTCCCCTAAATTGGGTTCTTTAATGGGAAGATACATGGATTGTGAAAATAAAGCTACAAAAAATTTGTTAGTAATAATGATCATTCACAAGCATTTCCAAACACTATGTAATGACACCAACAACATAATAAACAACATTCATTTGTTAAAATTTTCATGAGTAAAGATCATGAAAAGAGAACACAATGATGTGTTTCTAGTACAAGAAAAAAGAAAAAAATTATCCTAAAACAAAAACAAATAAAAGACTATTCTAAAACCATCCTAAAGAGATGGTGGATGGGAAGAGCATTGAGGCGCTCAAGAATGTGGTTGAGGATGAACCTCATTTCTTCGTGGAAGTCATGGACCATAATCCGGGTCCGTTCCACGGTTTGACCCGTTGCTCACAAGTGGAGCAACCATGTCTTAGTGGGTAGAAAGTTTGCGGAGGTTGTGGTGGTGGAATGGTGGATGTGTTGGTGGTGTTGGGGATGTTTGGAGTGGTCATGATGGATGCAAGCAAAGCACTTTGCATTTGCATTGTCTCACTAAGTGAGAATCCACCATGCCTTTGAATTGGTGGAGGTTGTGGAGTTGGCTTGAATCTCCTCTCTAGTGGGATTGTCATCCCACATGCTCTCCGGAATGTCCTCAATATGAGGGGACATTGATGATGGAAGTGGATGATCCCGTATAAAGGACCATGAATGTCCTTGTGAATGGGGTGGAAAAGGAGAGGTCTTGGCCTAATGGGCGTTTGGGTCAATGGATGACCGAGGTGATTCATGAGCGATTAAGCTCAATGGTGCCAAATGATGGCAATGGTGGTGGATGACTTGGCCTAGGAGGCAAGTCTTCCAAGTCCTCTAGGAAAGGATTTGGTGATGTTGGTGGAGTAGAGAATAACTCCATGGGGTGAGGTGGGAGACCTTGGTGAAGGTGGTGAGGGTGTTTTGGATGTTTGGATGGGTGCGGTGGAGGTGAAGTAGGTGCTTTTGATGGTGGTGGAGTGGTGATCACAATGTGTGATGAAGTGGGTGTAGCCAATGTAAGGTGTGTATCATCTCTAATGGGAGATGAGATGGTGAGTGGTGAAGATTCGGATGATGAGCTAAGATTAACAAAACAACAAGGCCTTACGCTCATTCTAGCGGTTTTCTTGCAAGGTTTTGGTGATGATTTAGTCATTTTATCTTGGGTTTTGATTTGCTAGATAGTAAGTGAGAATGAAGAAGGTGTGAGGATGATCATGGTAAAGCCTTTCAATTTATAGAGGTAAGAAATTGTTGAGAAAAGGTTTGATTTGATGTTGAACCATTGAATAGATGAGGTTCCTAATGATTTGGAAGTGGGTTGAATGCTAGTCATATCACCCAAGTCAATCCATACAAAGAAGATGGAGTGAAGAAGAAAAGATATGCAATAAATGTGTTCTAGTGGTGGAATTTCCTAATATTGATTACCACGGATTTGAAGGTACCAAAATTTGGTTCCTTCCTTTATATAAAGGGCTCCTTGGGTGGATTTTCAAATTTTGAATTTTGGTGGAAATGGATTTCTTACATCCCTTAGTGAATAATACTAGTTTTAATAACGGTATAAACTAGTTAAGATTGATTTGTAAGTGATGGAAGATAATTTGGAATTACGAAGAGTCGAAATTGAGAAAATTACGGAGGATCCACGGCACCAAAATCATACAGACGGAACCCAAAAGGGTGCCGTCTCAGTCCCTACTGTCTGAGATATGGCGGTGCAAAATTCATAAAGGGCGGTACCAAAATAAAGGTGCCGTCGATCCAAGGAGTCTTGAAATTTGGACAGAATGTTTCAAAACTGAAATTTCAAATCAAAATTTTCTCAAAACTGTTATACTAAACATTTCTAGTTAGGAAAAGTAAATAACACATATGTAAACATAGTGGAGCATAGATTAAGAGCAAGGCTTATTGATTTTCACAATATAGTGAAAATGGGTAAAATTGATAGCATACTTGTGCTATCCCCGCATGAGATTGTTAGCATACACCATTGTTTCAAGTTGTATTATCATCCTACATAATAAAAACAACTAAATAGTATCAAACATTAACGATAATGCATTGTTCCAAACACTCCTTAAAGTACCCTTATTTGTCCAACTTCTTGTAAATCTTGTTCATCATCCTACCAAGGACTTGAACATTCCCTTAGTTTGCTTGAATTACTAACGATTCATTCTCAATTTCGGGAAGAGATGTGTAATACTCTTGAGGTGGAAGGCGAGAGCTTGGAAGACCATCCTCGGAGCTATTTGATGATGATGATGAAGGAGTTGGAGGTTTAGCTCTCTTGCCTTTAGTCTTAGCAACTCTAGCATCACTCGAGGGCACAAAGATGTGAGGATGAGATCATATTGAAGGTGCATCCCTTTTGGGGTTGGTGGAATTGGAGCGAAGTTTCTATAGAGACGGGTGAGAAGCATCCCGTATGGAAGAGCAACGGATCCTGAGTTGGAATATCAATCATTCTCCTAGCTATGTAGTAGGCTAAGTTGAATGGTTGTCGGGTGGACAAGTTGTAAAGCATGTGGCAAAGACAAGCGTTTATGTGATCCTATTCCTATGGTGCTAATGACGTTTGCTCTAAGTAACTCCTCCCATTTCTTAAATTAGTGCTTAAGTTCATTGAGCTCCATTCCATATGGATCTCGGTCTACCTCTTTTCCCTTTCGGGTGACTCGGGTTGTATCCGTTTTGGGTTAAAAGGTGTTCACGGATGACATCCTTATCGGCTAAACGGGTTATGTAGGGGAGAGCGGTCATTGATTGCATCAAAGGCGGTGGTGACCACTTATCCGTGTAGACACAAGTTCCACGGTTGGGAATTCCTAGTACTCTAGCAAAGTCACTTAAAGTGATGGTGTAGTCATTTTGGTTGATTCTAAAGCTAAGACAAAACTCATCATCTTCATCACTAAAACCGGTCACACTAGCATAGAATTCTAATACGAACCTAGGACAAATTGGTTCATCAATGTCAAGAAGACAATCGAATTGAATGGCGGCTAGTTCTTCACGAAGATTGGTATGCTCAAGGAAGGATGAGTGAATGGTTCTACCCGTGGAAATACCTTGATTCTAGACCCTAAATATTTCTACTTGTTCCTTGGTGAGTCCTTTGGTTTTGTGGTGTTTGGGAATGTAGTTAAGGTGTCTTTGTGATCATAGAATCTTATGGCTACCATGATTATTCCTAAGGATAAGAATTAACATGTTAAAAAAAATTTAGATAAATTTTAACGTTTTTGATTCTAGTGTGTGCCTATATGAAACAATTTGGAGTTGCGGTTATCTCGACTCATTTTATGCACAAAATGGTTTTAGTGGAGTGTTTGGCAAATACCATGAGATAACCCAAATGCTCCTAATTCAATGTTGCTATATTTGAATATACCCGGGAGTTCATATTAGTTATGCAATACCTTTAGTATTCAAGAGCATGCAAGTGATGAAAATTCTAACGTTTCTATTTGTATTAGCAATGAAAAAATGTTTTCCTACAAGTGAGAGGCTTTTCAAAACTTTTGACATGGGGTGTTTGGTTGTTTGAATAAGGCCTTATATTTATTATCTATCAATTAGTGGGAAACATGATTTTGTTTATGCAATATGATAATGTAGTACCTAATTTGAATGACTAGTTATGCAATTTGCCAATTGAATTCATATTTGGTATAAAAGCATACATAAAACCCCATGTAATGATTTGTGATAGTTTTGTGCATAAATAAGAATCCTAGACTCGAGAATTAAGAGATGAAATGTAGTTAGGATACTTACAATGATGTTATCTTCATGATTAGTGAGTGGGAAGATGACAATAATGAGCTTGGTTTAAGTTTTACGTTTTGGTAAAGTGGGTTGTGAGGAAGAAGATGTTATGTATAAAATTTGTTTTATACAGAGACACCACGGACGGATGGTACCAAATTTTGGTTCCGTCCGTGTTGTCGTTTAGTGCTTGTGGCTGATGAGCGAAACAAGACAAAATTGTTTTGGTTTGACTATTCTAATGTTTTAGGCTATGTTTATCCTACATGCTTGGTTCCATTAACCTAAACCAAGTCTAAGAAGATTAAAAGGTTCTCGTTTAAGAGGTTTAGTAAGGATGTCGGCAATGTTGTCTTGAGGATACTTTCTCGATTGAAATGTTTCCTTTTTGAACATTGTCGCGAAGAAAGAAATGATGATGATTTCAATGTGCTTTATGCGAGCATGTTGAGCAGGATTCTTCTGAGATCGATGGCTCCTTTGTTGTCGAAAGTATCACAATGTCGTTGAGATGAATTCCGTAGTCTCGAGAGCTTGCTTCATCCAAAGAGCTTGTTGACATGCTTTTCCCGGTGAGGCGTATTCGGCTTGATGGTAGAGATGGCTAAAGCCGTTTGCTTCTTTGCAAACCATGATGTGAGACAATGTCAACAAAAGTACAAATACCACTTGTACTTTTCTATCGACATAATCACCGGCATGATCCGAGTCGGCATACACTATGGTTTCTATACCGTTCCTTTGGGATACCATAATCCTAAACACGTTGTTCCCTTAATATATCTAAAATCCTTTTAATGCTTCTAAGTGTGATGCCTTTGGGTTTTCTTGAAAGCGAGCACATAGACAAACACTAAACATAATGTCGGGTCTACTAGCCGTAAGATAGAGTAGGCTACCAATCATTCCTCTATATTTAGTGTTATCTACGGATTCACCTTCTTAGTCCTTGGTGAGTTTAGTGTCCGAAGACATGGGTGTTTTAGTTGGTTTGGAATCTTCAAGACCAAATTTCTTAAGCATATCTTTTATATATTTAGATTGGTTAAAGAAAATACCATCCTCTAGTTGTTTAATTTGAAGTCCTAGAAAGAAGTTTAACTCACCCATCATACTCATTTCAAACTCGTCATGCATGATTTTAGAGAAATCATTACATAGTTCTTGACAAGTTGATCCAATATAATGTCATCAACGTATATTTGAACAATAATAATTTGTGATTCCTTTTCTTAGTAAAAGAGTATTATCTACTAATCCCATAGTATATTTGTTATCAATAAGAAAAGTCTTAAGGCGGTCGTACCAAGCTTTAGGTGCTTGTTTAAGGTCAGATAAAGCTTTCTTGAGTTTGAAGACATGATGTGGTTTCTCAAAGTCGGTAAAACCGGAGGTTGAGCAACATACACTTCTTCGTTAATAAACCCATTAAGAAACGCACTTTTGACATCCATTTGAAATAATTTAAAATCATAAGCACATGCATAAGCAAGTAATATTCTAATAGATTCAAGTCTAGCTACCGTGCATAAGTTTCATCATAGTCAATTCCTTCTTGTTGATTATAGCCTTGTGCAACAAGTCTAGCTTTGTTTCTAGATACTATACCATTTTCATCCATTTTGTTTGAAGACCCATTTTGTTCCAATTATAGTTTGATCTTTGGGTTTTGGAACTAGTTTCAAACATCATTTCTAACGAATTGGTTTAATTCTTCTTGCATGGCCATTACCCATGATTCATCTTTTATTGCTTCATTTATGGTTTTTGGTTCAATGGTGGATACAAAACAAAAATGATTACTTTGATTTTGAGCTTGTGATCTTAAGGTTCTTTGATTAAGTTTTCCTATGACCTTTTCTAATGGATGACTTTTAGATTTGTGACTACTATGTGTTTGTTTACCAATTTTGCAAGCGTCGCAAAAGTGTTGGTCATATTTTAGTTTTGGCAAATTCCTAACTAACTCTTTTGAAGATAGGTTTTGTATAAGTCTCATATTAGCGTGACCTAAGCGCCTATGCCAAAGAGATGAGCTATCGTCTCAATGTTGTTAGGCAAAGTTTGTCATTATATGTTTTATCTATTTTCATGACGTATATGTTATTTTCCTAACTCCTTTAGCTATGGTGATACCATCTTTTAGTATTTTACTACCATTTTCATCAAACAATTACTTTATACTTTTTATCGCATAGTTGGCTAATACTAAGTAGATTAAATCCTAACCTATCCACATGAGCAACATTTTCAATAGTTAGAGAGTTATGAGCAATCGTACCTTTGCCAATGATTTTGCTTTTGAGATTGCTACCAAAGTGACATTACCTCCGCCATACTCTTGGTATGATGAGAAGAGACTTTTGTTGCCGTCATGTGTCGTGAGCATCCACTATCTTTTATCCATTCATCGGGTTCCAATCCAACTTTCAAACATACCTAAGAAGCGAATAACTCAAACATTTGGTCCCAATATCTCATGGGTCCGTTTGGGTTAAACATACCATTTATTTGATTCATGTATGGAAATGATGGATAAGGGTTCCATGGCATGTAATCCGGAGTTTGATATGGTCTAGGAAAGTTTTGATTCCAACCGTTGTGTTGGTAGTTATGTTGAGCGTTGTGGTTGCTCTTAGGAAAGGCGTTTAAAAGAAGTTTTATGTCGTTGTTGAGTAGTTTTGACCTAAATTCATTTTAATAAGTCCTACTCGATATAATGGCCGGTTTTAGTTTAACATTATCATTGGTTTTCTTTGTTATTTTAACAAATTGAGACGGTCCAGTATTACGAACATTCTTATCTGTGAAGTACCAGGGTACCGTTTTGTACAACGGACGGAACCCTTTTTGGTTCCCGTCCAGTCCGTGTATCTCTGATTGATGGAATGTTCGTCCTTTTCGCCGTTTTGTTTTGACTCTTAGGTATTAAAACTTCATTAAACCCTAGCCCATTCATGTCTCCCGGTGTTTTATGGATTTTAACTATTTCATCGGCAATAGCGATGTTTTGTTAAACCTTTTAAACTTAGAATTATTTTCTATTAAAACTTCTTGTGTGAGCTTTAGTTTTCTATTTCAAGATTTAGCTCTTGACATGATTTACAATCATTGTCATTTGCTTTTCCTTTTCAAGTCGCTTTGCTTTTCTTTTAACTCATATACCTCATTTTCCAAAACTCCTTTTAGTTTTTAGAAATTTATTTTTAGTTATGATTTTTAGACTTAGCTCACACAATTGATTATATTGTTTTTGCAAAGTGTCATCATCTATGGAAGAATAAGAAGAATCGGAAAGTACCTCATTTGACTCATGTGCCATTAGGCGATCTCTTCCTTGCTTGATTCTTCATCGTCTTCACTATCACCCAAGCACCACTACAAAAGCTCGTTGAGTTTTGCTCTTAGGTGGCTTGGGACATTCTCTATGAGATGACTTGCATCACCACATCTAAAACACTTTCTTTCACCTTTGATCTTCTTATCATCCCGATCTTTTGAATGGCTTCTTTTCTTCTCGAGGTTGTCTTACAAACTTTCCTCTTCTTATAAAGAACTTCTTGAAATCTCTAACGGCCATGGCATACTCCTCATCTTCACTATCGAACAAGATTCACCATCATCGCTGATTCCGCCTTTGCTTTAAGAGCAACGGTTTGATCTTCTCCTTTCTTCCTTTGATGATCTCGAATCTTTCTCCATTACCATTTCGTGAACTTTGAGGTTGCCAATTAGCTCGTCTAGTGACATTATTGAGAGATCTTTTGATTCTTCAATAGCGGTCACTTTAGCTCTCCATTTGGGATGGAGTGCTCTAAGAAATTTCGACAAAGTTCTTACTACGAAAAGATTCGTCAAGTGCTTTAAGTGATGTAATGATAGTGTTAAACGAGCAAAGCCACAATCAATGGTTTCATCTTGGGGATAACAAATTGTTCATATTGTTGAACAAGAAGATCAATTTTGTTATCCTTGACTTATGAATTACCTTGATGTGTAACAATTAAAGATTCCCAAATATCTTTAGCGGTTTCACATAAAAATTCTTTCATATTCTTTTCTAGGTAAAGCATTATAAAGCATCATTTTAGCTTCATTATTTTTAGCAACTAATTTCTTTTGTTCATCAACGGAAATATCCTTTGTTGTAGAACTAAAATCTCCTTTAACAATAATAAACCAAAGATCTATATCTTTTGATTTTACATATGTTTCAAAGCGGTTTTCCAATAGATAAATCCATTGGTTTCAAAGAGTGGTGGTCTTTGCATAGATTGCCCTTCTTTAAAGTTTTCGTAATCCATGGATCGTTTCAAGTTTATAAAATACAAGTTATTTTAGAAATTCTTGAGCAACGAGGCTCGTACCAATTGTAGAAAACTAGAAGGGGGTTGAATAGTTTACCGATTAAAAACTTTGTTTGAAACTTATTGAAAGATCAATTGATATTGATCTTAAGTATGTTAATGAAATATGCAAGCAATATGTAATAGGTAAGTAAAAGAAATGATCAAACCACAACAAGTTGTTTATAGTGGTTCGCCTACAAGGACTCTTTTTCCTTGCCTACTCCACTCCCAGGAGTCTCACACTCAGAGTTTAACTTCACTAGTCAACAAGCTCCTTTCACCGCGGAGAAAACCTTTACACTTCGCTTACACTATTTCCGACACTAAGCTAGATGTCGAGTTCTTTCCAAGGGTACAACTACTCCCCACACAATGTATTTTGAGGACTAAAATACTAACCACTCCACTCACAAGATTATGATGGTTTGATATAACAATGAAGTATGAATCAACACTAGATCATACAACACTAAACAAACAAGACTTCCAACTCTCGTTGAAGCTTGAATATGACTTGATCTTCTTTGCTACAAAGAGATCACTAATATGATATGAAACCGAGTTAGAAAGGTTAGAGAGAGGATATGTATGAGAGTATGTTAGAAAGGATGAGAAACTACTGGCTTGGCATTGCTATTTATAGCCAATTTGGACGAGGCGTCCACGGACCGCGGACCCCTAAAGGGTTCATAGTGTACCCAATTGGTACCGCCATTCGGCAAATCAAGATATCAAATCTTGCCTAAAGTCAACTCTATCGAGTAAGATTGTGCAAGATATGAAGAGTACAAATCTTCACAAAATATCTAATGGAATCTTCCAATGATCTCCATGATGTAATACATGATGTCAAAATGTTGTATTACTATTAATAGAAATATGCAAATGCTTAAGTAGTGTTTGGTTTTAAGAACCTAACACATTCTACAAACTACTATCATACATAATGATTAGAGTTATATCAAGATGTTACTAATCATAAATGTAAATGCTTGAATGATGAATATATTGTTTGAGAAAGCTTGTTTTAATATCTAATAAACTTGACAAGCTTTAAGCTTTTATAAATTAAATTTACTTTTGTCGTTAACAAAACTTAGGCAAAGATCAAAAATATAAATAACGTTTAATGACGATATTTGTATTAACAAAATGTATCACTATAAGAAGTTTAGTATGAATGAACATCATAATATATTCGTAATATAGTAAGTTACAACATGATTTGCCAGACAAATACGCTTATAAAATAAGAAATAAATATATCCTTAATAACAAGTACTGTGTTTATCGATAGCCCTTATCTAATGTCATAACTGTAAACCGATTTTATGAGCTCTTCAGAATGTCGTCGTAAGTGCCATAAGTCGTGGTAATAAGTAACAATCTTACAACTTACTATAAGTTGTGTTGAAGTTATCCTCAACCAAGCAATGGCCTTACCACATTTCCTACACATAAATGGCTTGATCCCATACTTTCTTTTGTAATGTGTCCGAAGGGTTCTAAAATCTTTAAGCGGTTTAGCCTTGGGTGGTCGATGTTATTATGGCACCTTGATGCACAACAAGAGTATGGTAGTCTTAGCATAGTTGTTGGTTGTATTCCCTCACGGATTCTTGTCCTTTTCTATATTCGATCAATTCGCCCACATATGCATATGTATTAGTAGTTTTATAAATTATATAGACATTACCGCTTATTTCCAACCTTAATCAAGAGAAGCCACTGACTCATGATGGGCCTTAAGCATCTCTGCCACTATTGGCTTTTGGATTTCTTTCAAATTACGCTAGACACCTAACATGCAACAAAACTACTCCAACTCCATTTGAGGTATGTAACTTCTATTCCAAATAATGTGGATTACAACTTAAATTTGAATTTTTGGAAGTTCTTAAATTTGTTTGGAAGTATGCGGCTAGGGGTGTTAGTCTGACGTGAGTCATACATCGTCAATTGATTAAAATGAGAACGTGCCTCCTTCCGATACCACACTAACCACATCTCAATCGACTGAAACTCAAAACAATATTGAACTAACAGAAGCATCTTCAAATGTAAAGGTATATCAATTGCTGTTATATGAACCTTTTGGTCATTTATCATTTTTATGGTTTATTTGTATTGTAATTACGAGTTGTAACATTTTAGTCTTTGTGAGCTTGCATACAATTACTACATAGTTGTTATAAACGAGTTTATTCAAAACTTTTTTTATTATAGACGGGTCAAAACGGGTAAGTTTTTATAGTGTGTCAAAATGGGCTTGCGCTTTTGATACACGCAAATGCTTTATCATCCATTGCTTTCAATTTAATTAGTAATTATTATGTTAAACATGATTATAAAGCGTAATTTGACAAAAGAAAATGCTCCAAAATTTAGGATATTCTTATGCATCTATATCATTCAGATGAATTTAGAACCCCTTGTGCCAATTCGACCCATCTATGCCGTTGAAAATTAAACTTTAGACCTAGAGATATTTATTTGGGCAATAAGTATAGCACAAGCCATATTTATAACTTCCCATTAAGAGTTAGTTCATTAGTTCAATATGAATATATGTATGCACATTATTATGTTGGTAGTTTTTGAGAACGTAAGTATTACATCGTTATTATATTTTAAACTCACTCATTGGCCGTGTGCAAGTTTGTCTTTTTGGATATGTTGAACCATTATTGTCATTGATGGACTTTAGATCTTCAATTTTATTAGCATATAAAGTGTGTTGTGTAATACCTAATCGCGTTCTACTCTACTCCGCTTGTGTTCAACTATTGAGCTCAGAATGATTGAGAAATGCCAAAGAGTGTCTTGAAAAAAGGTACGTTGAGAATCGAAAATGAAGCATGCCCCATGAACGTGGAAAATGGATGGGTTGGGCGGGGTTGGGTAACGGGTCACAGAGGTTCTTCAGTAACTTACAACTATTACTGAAAATGAAGCACAACCCAAATGTTCTATAAACACAATAGATACTGAGCGTGTGCATAGTTAAAAAACAATTGCGATACTAAATATCAGCCTTAGTATGTAGTAGTCGACTTTAGACCGTAAGACTGTCTATTAGCATAACGAGTAGTGGGTTAATAGATTAGTATTTGTTTATCATTCTATCAATCATTAATATATTGACGTAAAATTATAGATATGTGGTTTTTTACTTTTAGATTTTTATCTTTAAATGAAATATAATGATTTCAATTTTCATTTTTTTCTTCTCTCATATGTATTTAGGTTTAGTTTCAGAGATTTCCAGATGATGGTAATGACGTAGTTGATGCTAAACTCATGATTATTGGCGATGGCGATGAATGATAATGATGTATTGCATGATGTTGAACTCGATCGTAATGATGATCGAGATTCATGATCAATGATGATGTTGAAGCGATGAACGTTAATATTCATAATGATGTATTGATGTTGCACATAGCATTTTCTATCGAAAATTTGGAACTACCGTCTAATTGTAGTGTCAAGTATTTGAACGACACCCATTTATTATGGAAGTTGGAGTCGGTTTGGGCGAAGAGATGTCAAACAAGTAAGTTTCTAATTAATTATACTGCAGCGATTCTGCTGCTCCCACCATATCGCAGTAACAACATCCACACCAAAATCACGCCCACCAACAGTAACATGTGTCCGATAATTTGGATCGATTCAAACGTTAGGATATGGTGGTGCACTTTTATGTTTGAAGACCTAACGTTACTTTCATCAGATGCTTTAAAGTTGCAACAAAGCACACCTGAGATTCCATGTATGGGTCGTATAAAAAGACACAAACGACCGACGACAGTTCAACATCAAGTATGTCTACTTTAGGCATTGGCATTTTGAGGCACTTTCAATGCATTAGTACGTGTAATCGTATGATGGGTGTAACTTTTAAATTACGACCACTCACACG
This sequence comes from Chrysanthemum lavandulifolium, assembly GCA_022545495.1. Classification (NCBI taxonomy): domain Eukaryota; kingdom Viridiplantae; phylum Streptophyta; class Magnoliopsida; order Asterales; family Asteraceae; genus Chrysanthemum; species Chrysanthemum lavandulifolium. The sequence continues at coordinate 116,710,441 of CM040242.1, forward strand.
AACTTCGTATACTACTCGCAAAGGAGAATGCACGAGTGTTTTCTTCACCGCAAAGTAGAGACACTTGAAGGTAATCAAATTGGGTCTCGGTTAAACGTGAAAACATATCATTATTAAGTATGGGTCAAAAGCAGGTCGGTTGGGTTCCCGGATATTACTAAATGGGTTTGAATTGGTTTAAGTGGTTTGATTATGTGTAGCGGTGGGTGGATTAGTATAGTTGGCTATCGTGGGACCCTATAAAAAGAGATCAGTTTTTCAAGTCAAATCTACTTTTTTTAAGCTTCTATTATTATTGTTATGCCACTATCTATAACTTTTAAGATTGGTTAAAAAGATGGTGATTTGTGATTTTTTTTTCTTTCTGTTCACTTCATCGTTTTTTGCCTTTTTTTTGGTAAAATGTGAGTATATATTGCCACTGAAAGTTAATCGTTTTAACAGTGTTATTCAGAGACTACAAAAAGAAGAGGAAAAGAAACGTTTCAACGTAATCTTCTTTTAATGTCATCTTGCTATACGAGTAGAGGGGGTAGAATGGGTGATTTGAGCATGTTGGTTAATGGGTGATGTTGTGGTGATGTTGCTGTTGGCGTTAAATTTCTAGTCTATCATGGCTGCGATTCAAACAAAATCTAATGTGTGTTTGACTGTTTGGTTTATTCTTTCTTAAAAGGTATGTGAAGATGAAATCATGATGTCTGAAATTGGTAAGATAGTGGTTGATAATAAAAACACAACCACTACATGTGCTCATACCTTTTATTAGAACAAGGTCATGTGCTTTTATTCTCTAACCCTTTGTTGTCTGTAGAAATTTGCAACAGACCGATAACCTTATTTCATGAGCAACTCGGAAAGAACGAGTTTAGAACATCTCAAATAACTGAATAAGGGTGCTTAAATTGCCTATTTAAACTGCATATTTACTCTGAACAGTGTATATACTTTATATATAATCACATAAGGAAATTTGCATCAAAAACTAAAGTATTTGGGATTCTTATTTTAGGTGTTTACATGTTTATCCATTTATTTTAAACAAAAAGTAGTTCGAATGAGAAGTCTTAAGTTCAAATCTTGCTTGGTGCAAACAACAATGAAGTGGTTACTGCAACCTCCCTTTAGGGAGGGGTATCTGTGGTAAGTATGTGTAGCGAGGGCCTCAAACCCCATGGATTAGTTAGCAAAAGCGGAAACCATGCTTATCCCAAATAACAAATAAGTAATTTGAATGTATGGATAAAATCGTTATTTGCATATTTCGTAATAAAATAAGCACTTAAGGATGTTTACTTGTGCATCCGCATTTTAATCTCAAAATAACAAGTTTGGATAATACAAAATGCTTAAAATAGTGGAAAAATAAGCAATCCCAAACACTCCTTAAGTGACTCAAGCGATAAAAACCACGTTAGGTCTCGATCACAACAATATGCAAAGGAAGATATCATTCGAGTAGTTGCTAAAAATTTGGAACACTAATGGCAATTACGGTGAGATATCTCATATTTTTAAGCTTATATGTACAATTTAGTTTCATCTTTATAACATGACATGGTATTTTACTATATTTCTTTCACATTCGCGACACTAGAATGTCTATTGAAGGTGACTACTAAATTTTCTGAGATGTTTTCACGAAGAGAAAACAACACGGGAAGGAAGGTTAGGTGGTTGCATATAAGTATTTACCCCATGATCCTATTTTACTTGAAAATTATATACACAATCCTCTAAATGTAGTGCCATCAATTGCAACATTGGTATGCTTTGACTTTTATTATTTTAAATTGATTTATTTGATTGGGGTTTTAAATTGAAGAAACTTCTCACATTTTATGTTCCTTAAGTCAATCCATATATTTATTTGAACATCATGTTGTTTACTGAATAAGTTTTATGCTAATAATTTAACTTTGCATCAAAGACTGCTCTTATACGAGACAAAAATTGCAATTAACAAACTAATAGTTTGGCTAGAAGGTGATAGCAACCATTTTTGACTATATTCCAGATAGTTATTTAGTTCTATGTTATAATTGCAGTCTTATCGACGAGTAATCATGGTTGTAGCTGTCAACACTTCACGGTTTGATAAAATTATTCCGATGCGGTATTTTTTTTCTCTTAGTTTTATTCTTTTAACATAATTTTGTTGTATGAAGGTCATTCTTGATTATTGAGATGGCAGTTGCTCATCTTATCATGTACACACTCCAGCTTCCCATCTAATTGTCTTAAATTTATGTTGGAGCATGATGATGCTGGTAATCTCAGCTTGATTGCAAGATAAACAATGAGCTTAAAGTTTTGAACTCTGCTAACTCTCTTTATTATGTATACGATGCACTTGAAAAGGATTGTTGATATCCCATGACAATGACTTATTAGCGTCTCACTGAATATAGTTTTACTTCTTTAATTTTTCCTGCATGTGCCTATTCTATCGGTCCAACTTACATGCTCATATTTAAGTTTTCACGGGTTTTAAAAAGCTGCAAATTAATGAATTTTAGACATATACCTACCACGTTCTTGCTGATAATTGTACGTAATTCCATATGTGTATGTGATGACATTTTTTTGAACATGCTAAACACAATATTATTAAAGTTTAATACATTTATGATTGAAACATCCATACGGACACTTGGACAATGTGCTCTAGGTGGATATGACAATCTTGCACTTGGATCAAGTTCGCCTTGGGATGAAGCAACGACTTTTGTTGACTCTTAAACAGATGTTGTACAACAGGTAAGTATTTGTTGACTTATGGTGGATTCTTATGTTTTTTAGAACGCAACCATAGTCTAGGTAGATTTCACAAATAAGATTGTCTAAGAAGGATGCTCTAACGCCCTTCTAATTTTTGGGTCGGTCTGGTGGCAGGTTCTATTTACTAGCACTTAATTATTAGCCCTTTTAGCCCACTCTGACACGGGAATAAAGAGTAAACGAGGACCTCATCATGTCTTACCTAAGTTGAATGTAAAGACTAAAAGTTTAATTTACGAGTATCTCGGTTGTTACAAAACTGCTATTTACGTATTAGTTATAACCGATACGTAATTACGGTATTCGAAGACTTTAATTACAAAAAAAACAATATAATTTGTACACACCGAGTCTTTGAATGATCCGAACCCAATGAAGGAAAAAAACAAAAACGAAGTATAAGGATTTGGCTATGTTGGTCAGGTACGCACTTTTAGATTAGTTTCAAATAGTACATCCAGTGAGAATAAATTAGAAACAATTTTGACCCATTTATATATAAATGGTTCGATTTCGGCTTTATTTTTGTCTTATGTCACTCTGAATGATTCACGTGTTAATAGAAGAAAATAATTCTTCCTACTTAATAGTAAAAGTTTTGATATATTTTCTTCTTGACCTTGAGTATAGTTTTAAAATTGTAATGCTCATTTAGTTTGTGTAACATCAAGATAGGGTTCAAGTCTAAGTTCATATATTTAGGTAACTTAGTGTATGTATATTTATTTGCGTTAATTTCAATCCGGTATAAACATTTTAAGTCTTTTTTTTTTTTTTTTTTGGTAAAGGTTAAAACGACCAATAAATGTATTACTCAAAAACATTTAAGTACAAAGGATATGGGTGAAGTCCCATATCTCAGCCCGTTACATAGGCGATAAAGCATACATAACAAGGTGAACAACTAATTTGCTTAAAATAACAAAAACTAGAACTTATGACAAGCCATAAGAACTTAACCAAGAAACAAAGCAACCTAGCTAACCCGTGACTACCGTGAAAGATGAACTTTCACCTGTAATTGGGTTAGCCGATTCTTTATTTACATGTGTAACATGTTCTTCATCTTCATCGTTCACCAAGGCGACCTCTGAATTAGATGTAGTAATATTACCATCACGAGAGGTAGGCGAGTAGACTTCAACATAGGCGACGATGTGGGTGCATTACCCATAGTATTTGCTCCCCTTAGTAGGTTCACTAGGTGCCGCCTTCCGGTATATACGACATTCGAGTAAATGATGGACCAACAAAGCGATTACCATTCGTAGACTTGGCTTTACCCTTCTTGATCTCTTTTCTTACCCACCTTTGGAATCCATCATTGTTCAGAACCACAATAGGAGTTACAACATGTGAATTGGATAAAACAAGAGAACTCACCACCTTTTTTGGACATTGATCATGAATATGACCAAATATTTTACATATACCACATCTGGGTGACCTCCATTCATATTCAACACGGATAGTCTCTTTAGTAAAACCCTCCCCTGAAAGTGAAGGAAAACCAATAGTAACAACCTCCACGAGATCAGCATCAGAATTGACCTCAACAAGACATCTAGCAAAACTACTTCTACCCCACGATTCCTTACACATAGAGGTCGTGTACGAATCAAGCATAACAGGTTTACCAATAAAAGTAGCAATCAAACTAATACCATCCTCTTCAAAAACTTGAAGAGGAACATCATCTTGATTTAACCCATACGGAATGCTAGTCAATTCTTCTTTACGCAAACAAGTATCCATAGACCATTTCTTGAGAATAATTGGAGATTTGCGTATCATCAAGGACCACCTTCAAAACAGCTTCCACACAGCCAATGTATCAAATTTGAAGAAAAAAGCCTTTGGAATTCATCATAATCCTTTTTAGGCCATGTTTCGCCCGATTATTCCTAGCATAGTATTCAACAAGCTGGAAAGCATCCTCTTTCCCATAAAATAGCCATATAAAGTATGTTCTAGCGAGAACTAACTTTTTCAACCACTTCTGGGGAATAGAGATGTTAACACCTTCAAATCTGAGTTCGGCAACCAAGGGACGAAAATTAGTATCACCTCTAGGTGATCATCCCTTAAACACCGTAGCTCCGGCAAAGGATGTAGCATTAGTATTAATGTCCATAGATTGGACAATAGGAGACTCGAAGCGGTATAGAGGTATTAGATTTAGCCTTATGTTCGTACAGAAAGCCTCCCACTGAACCCAAGCGGCATCCTTAGCCATCTTATGAACATCATTATCCAATTCATCCCACAGTATTTAAACCGACATCGAACCATTGGTGAAAGCATCAATATCCTCTAGTGTTTTAAGAGAATATAAACATTTTAAGTCATTGCATAAATATGTGAAACTTGACTAAATATTACTAAATTATAACATTATGATACACCTCTTTGATTTAACAAAATTTCAAGTAAATGATCGAAGATTCTGATTCCAGAGAGATCGGAATGGAAACACTTCTACTATTGTTGACCAGAGAAGAAATAAAATTGTTGAACAAGTGGGTTCATAGTAACAAACGACATTCTGATGGATCACAGACGAATGTTTCACTTTTATATTTTGATTTTGTTATGTCAAGTATACAATGTATATTATCCTTTTGAATTGTTACATTAATCTTTGCTTTTAAATAAGATAGTTACATTATAGTTGTAAATTGTTTAATTTAACTTTTAATTAATTTTTAGTATATATTTGTACTACTAAAACCTAAAAATAAAAACCACAAGTCATACCCATCTATCGGACGGGTTTTGACACTAGTATATATATATATATATATATATATATATATATATATATATATATATATATATATATATATATATATATATATATATATATATATATATATATATATATATATATAGTTAGGATCAAATAAGAAGATTACTTAAAATAAGAAGGAATAAGAAGAACTATAACCGCAAATCCGAGATGCACCGACCTAAATTAGATGCATCCCTATAATCTTAGATGCATTATAAAGCACCATAGTATGTTTTCTAGCTTTTAATCAGATGCATTATGTATATTAGATGCATTTCATGATTTCTCTTGTTTTTTGTTCCTCTGCATGTGTCGAAATCATGAAAATATATTTGCACCATCTATACATCAAATTAAATTTCGAAACTCAAGATGTTGCATATATATGAATAGAAATGCATCTAATGCAAGTCGTTGCATCTCAAATCGTGGTTTTGGTCACTTCTCCACTTCTTATTTTAATTTACTTCACTGGATCCCTACTCTATATAGATACTATTAGAATATAAATATATATATATATATATATATATATATATATATATATATATATATATATATATATATATATATATATATATATATCCGATAAAACAAGCAGAATTTAAACAAGTTAAAATACTCAACAAATCTATTAAGATCACAACGGGAAAACATTTCACTTATGCGTAAGTGAGGATCATTAATTAAGGCAATGTAGCACATAAATTAACTTAAAAGCGTTAAATACGCACGCACACAATTGGATTGGACAATCCAATGATCTATTGAATAAGAATATTCAATGCTCTATTGTTTTGTCATGAACCAAAATGCTCATTCTTGAGACTCGCCATCTCATCATTTTAGGTTTCGGTTTGGAACCTCCGCTACATTATTGCTTGATCTATTTGTGTGTGTTCATTTTCATCAAGGTGAGTTCATAGCCTCGCTTTTACTTTTATTTTACAAACCCTTGAAGGAGATACATGCTATAAACTAGAACACAAGGTTCTTCATAAATGCTCTATGCTCTTGATTATTGGTATTGCCTAAGTATTTAGCCACAAGTCCCACGATCATGAACCATTATTCACCGCGAGTGAGCGTTGATATCGTGAATAGTACTATGGAGATTAACGACCTCGTTCGAGTTATAGAGAAATAACTGGGGCGCACCATATTGAATTTCTTTAGGTAATTGGCTATTACCTCCTTTGGTGCATACTTACTTACCCCGGTAATTCGGTGTATGCGGTTGAGTTTTGGTTTCATGAGCTTAGCACATAATAATCGTGATTTTTCTTATGATATTGTTAGTTTACAATGATCATGATCTTATACTGTGTTCAACTATTTTAAACCTATGGTTTCACTCAACATTTTGTTGACCTTTTAAGCATGTTATCTCGAGTGTAATTGAAGATTATGACCAAGGGGCGGAGCGGGGGCATAGCAAGGCTTATCGGTGGAGTAAAACATAAAAGTTGTCATTTCTTTCAAACTCATGATCTTTCTTTTGGGAAAAACACTTGATCTATTTACAACGTTTTGTAAAAACTATGAGTTTTCGATGAATGATAACTATTTTAATAAAGCGTCTCTTTCGAGTCGTTTGATATAATTATTGACTATAATCTCCATTCAAGTAACACCCGAATTAGTCTTCCATTGTCATTAAGATTTTAAGGTGTTACAATAACATAATAAACTTATTTCATAATCAAATGACCCGTTTACAACCAAAATGGGTATAAATACGCTTATGCCAAACACCCCTTTAACTTTGACTATAAACACTTAAAACACACTTTGACCCAACGGTTGGCCACCAATTCATCAAGACAATCATAACATACAAATTGACACTTGACTACACCATACAAACTATCATAGGACCAATGGGGGTACAAACTCGACATTGAGCTCGGTATACTACCTAGCTCCTACTTCCCTACCAATCTTCCACATAACTAGCAATCCGTAAGCCTTAGCCCAAGCTTACCATTATCACCACATAACAACCTACAAAGCATTAACATCTTAAACCGTAAGCACGAATGCTTAGTAAGTAAAGCGTTCATAACATGTTATCAAAGACATTCATACATTATACATCAGAACTCATTAACCATTTCAAATCATTAAACATTAACCGCACCTTGGTTCACTTAAGTAAAACATTTTCTATGGTTCAACATCAACATACCTTAGCCTAATCCACCTTGCCTAACCTTCGCGACTAGTTAAGCGAACTAGTCTCAACCACACTTTACATAAACATATTCAATTACCCCATTCCTTAGCATAACAAAATCACATAATGTATAATGTAGAATCATATAACAACATATAATGACGGTTTACTTACCTTAATTCCAAGCTAGTGAAACCAAGGACATCATCTTCTTCATACTTGATATTTAAGCCAACACCACTATAGACATAAACATAATTAATCAACTATGTCATGGCTATAAAACCATAACCCCTTTTAACCATTACTAATTATCACATAATCATATGATGATTATATGACAATTAATCCTACTAACTTATTAACTTAACTTTAATAATACTTAACCCATATTCATCATAACTTAATTTAGCTTATAAACATCATTTACCCATTCCCCAATTAGGGTTCATAAACCTAACCTTCCAATCATCAATTAAACACTAATTAGAGGTTACTTACTTGTGGGAATCATGAATAGTAACTTCCTTCATGATATAGAACATTAATCCTCTTCCAATTTGATCATTGGAGAACCTTGCTCTTCCTCCTCTTCTCTCTAAACCGTACTCCACACACCTACACATTTATGGAACTTTCGATAATATGAGAAGTATCCATACTATTGTAGGGGATGAGTTTGCCTAATTGGCACAATAGGTCCCTCAAGTCCCTTTCATTCCATTTGGCCACAAACACTTAATAACAAGTTTACCACTTAGCAACATAGGTCCCCTTCTTTCTATAACTATGACATAACATTTGTTAATTAATAGATTGACTATTGAGTTGACTAGTCAATTTAACATTCGTTGACTAACCAATCACGTTAAACCTTGGTCAATTTCATCAAAGGTGGGGCCTATTTGTATCCGGATCTGGTCAACAATTCTACCCCTTATTTAGATTTCGTCCCAAAATCTCTAGTCTATTACTATCCAAACTCATTCACAACATTACACCCGTTTCATACTTTCAAATCCTTAGTCATTACATTGCAATGATCTAGATGATCTTGCAATTCTATTCTTACTATAATACAATCATTACTCATAATCCACTATAAACAACATCACATCACAGCTTATCTAAAACTTCCCACAATGACGACTTGTCATCCGAAACATCTACTATTTGACTTTATATAAGTCAAACTTCAATACTATTTCACGTCATTCATTAATGCACTAACATGACCTTAACGCGTTATAAGTTTCTATTCAAATCTAATCTCATTTCTTATGACGTCTAACTAGTTTTAGCTTTCACTTTTCATTCTCTACCCGTTACTTATGTCATATCGGATATACATAAGCCCATTCATTTATACTTCCTCATTTACATAGAGGCGTCTCAATCGATGTAAACCAAGAAACATAAACTCATGGTTCTATGATTCACAATTTCTTTATTTAAATGAAAAGGCGTCCCAATTCATCTAAATAAAGAATTACAAATCATCCTACTTATACACTTCCGACATAACACTGCATTTACTTTACTTTTCATCTTTTCTAGCCTTGGATCTAATCTCTAACTTTTCATCCATGCCATGAAGGAAAGCTAAACAACCATCTTTGGGAAGGCAAGCTAAATAACCATGCCATGAAGGCAAGCTAACAACCATGCCAAGGCAAGCTAAACAACCATGCCATGAAGCGGGCTAAGAACCATGCCACGAAGGCAAGCTAAACAACCATGTCGTAAAGACAAGCTAACAACCATGCCGCGAAGGCAAGCTAAACAACCATGCCATGAAGGCAGGCTAACAACCATGCCATGAAGGCAAGCTAAACAACCATGCCGTAAAGGCAAGCTAACAACCATGCCGCGAAGGCAAGCTAAACAACCATGCCGGAAAGGCAAGCTAGGCCATCCCGAAGGATGCCAAAACACATGCCATAAAAGGAAAGCTGGGCTATCCCGAAGGATACCAAAACTAGAGCATCGGATCCAAGCTATGTTTACTTTAACATCTTTACTCATTTTATCTTTCATGTACTTTTATCATTAAGTACATACTACTATCTCATTGGCTCACGCAATCTCAACTCCCACTATCACTTTTACTTTTATCAAGACAAGTTCTATATAATACTTGTCAATTATTATACTTGCATTCTCACAATGCAATCTACTAATCATCCGTCAACCTCAAGTTGACTCACACATTCACTATGAGCCATTTTTATTTTAGACAAGATCTATTTGGCTTGTCCATTTACAATTCACACATTTTCTTTGTGTTCTCACAACGCACTATTACTATTACCCGTCAACCCCTTGTTGACCATTTTCTCAACTTTTACGCATATAAACCTTTCATAGATTTATTCTATAACACTCTCATTAATCTCATCATACACATTCCAATATATTAACATGATTATATTCATGTTTTACAATTCTTTCTAGCGCACTTCATATCACTATGAATTCTAGCGCAACTCTATCTCATTCACCACTTTTACTCATCGCGCTTAAACATTTATTACTAACGCATTTTACTCATCATGTTTTATATGTAACATGATCTCATCACGTCGTAACTATAAACTTCAAATTTTCTCATTTTAATTAAGCGTGTAAGAAATCATGCTTCAAACATCTTATTCGTTATTATATCTAATCATTCATTCTAATACAACAATCGCAATCAAACTCAATAATGTATTTCTAAGCACCAAGCTAGAAACATACTTCACTAATCATTTCTTACTTTATCTCATACATTTCTATGCATCATGCTATCAGGAACATTTATGTTTTACTTAGACATAGAATAAATTACCATAGACTAAACATCACATAAACAATAACATTTAATACTTATCCAACAAGTGTTAAAACATTCATAATCATAATCAATTCATATAGTCTATGGCTCACATATCACATTGCATAATCATTTATGTCTAAGCATCAACATTCTAATTAGCCGCAAATACTAGTCTACCTTATAACTAAGGCATCATAAAACTTTAATTCACTTATTAGCCCATCTCAATACCACTTACCATTTTTATTGATAAGGTTTTAAATGTACCTTTTGAGGGTCGTTTAAGCCCTTATTTGATCACTTTGTATCCGTTATTACTTAATATCGTTCCTTTTCACTTTTAGGTCTCTTGAAGGAAAATTGCCGGAATGGCACTTATTTGGACGAAAAGGCGGATATCTGAAGAAAATGGCCAAAGTCAAGAATCGAGACACTCAGTTCTTTGAAACACGAGGGGACGGCGTCGGGTGTTATCGTGGACGCCGTCGCATCACTTTTGTGACGCCTCAAGAGCCAAATTGCTTATTTTCAAGTGATTGTGTCGGGGCTTTAAAGAGTAGGTCGTCGCAACTCAAACGGCCTAGATTTGATCCAGACGGCGCCGAGGCGAAGGGGACGGCGTCGCAAGCATAAGGTGGCTTGGTCAAGACTAACGTGGCCAAGACGAAACCCTAATACGGCTGACGGACGGCGTCACAATTCATAAGGTGGCCGTCGCGATTGTAATCTTATATATAGAATCCGAATTTTATAGTTTTGGTGTGTAGTCTTTTGGAGTAAAACCTAAACCAACCAAGGTGTCTTGTACAGTATTTTAGGGTTCCAAACCTATCTTACATCAAGATAAGTGTTTTACTTCATTATTATGTCTTCAATTACTTGTGTGTATGCTTGCATGTTCTCCATGTCCGCTAATTTACTTGTGTGTTTGCTTAGGAATATGAAACTTAACTATTGAATATTGATTGGTTGTCTCTTATCTTAATTATTAATGATCTAGTAATGCGATAGGTCATTCGTTGTGTAGTTAATGCTTGATTAATCTTTGTGAACCTTAGACTATAACACCTATAGTAGTTGTAGGCTAAACCATCCAAAGAGTACCTTAGAGTTAGAGTTTATAATTCCTAGAGATTTTGTAGACGAGACCCTTTGGTAGTTTCAAAGAGTTAGGGACAAACGCATACCCTACGACTTTAGACACACAACGCGATTAAGAATAAGGACGTGACAATTCAACCATCAATAGGAGATAATTAAGGAGTAATAAAACCTAAGTAAACACATCTTTAAACCATCATACGAGCACACAATAATAAGACATAGACTACATACACCTTAGATTAGATAATTAGATAAGTAGAGTAATCAGAGAAATACCAACCCCAAATCCAAACCCCGAGATTCGTACCTTTCCTTTTCTTAAAAATATAAAAGATAAAAATAATCTTCCTCAACTCCAACCTTAGCGTAGTAACTCTCACTAGCATTCCTATTCCCCTGAGAACAATATCAATACCGTGGCACCCTAATACTACACTACAATGATTAGGTTCACCGCCTAGGGTGTTATAAACTTGCTCGAAGAAAAGGAAGTTCCTTTGACCTCGAGCACGCGTGTAAGCGTTATCAAGTTTTGGCGCCGCCGCCGGGAATAGAATAGCTAGTTAGTAGTCCACTCGTTAAGGTTCCTTTGCTGATTCCTATCAAGTAAAATTTTTCTCAATTTTTAGCTTCCTCATAGTCTATCCCCTTCTTCGTGACCTTTGTTCGTAAAATCCATCACTCACCATGATACGTGTCTTCCATGAAGATTCTTCACACTACCCGTTCCCAATCCGAAATTGAGAACGCAATCCCACAAAATCCTTCACCCGTTCACCATTTTGGAAATCACCTAGGCATAATGAGATAAATTGGCAACAACAAAGTCCTTTCTATGACTCGATTCGGATGAGGAATTTGATTATGGTGAAGCACTTGACAACGGGAGGTCGTCGATGAAGTTAGTTTTGAATGAGAGAAGACCCTCCCAATGTTTTGTCCCAAGGTGTAGAATTGAGAAAGATGGTCCCTTTAACATGCAATTCCCTTGCAAAATAGGATTAGAAGGGTTCGATGCTTACTTGAATTCATTCTTTCCTTTGAACTTAATCTCAAGGGACCTATACAATAAAATCAAGATCAATGAGTTAACTTATCAAGGAACAATGTTGTTGAAGCAGTCACTCATTTGCACGTGTTTGTTGGAAGTTTTGCTTATTTGGTAGAGTTCATGGTTTTAGAAGACTTAGGAGAATTTATTGATAAGGACCTCACTCAAGTAGTTTTTGGAAAACCTTTCAAAAGAATGACTAGGTTGAATGAGCGGATGATTGATGGTCTAATTACATTCTCCGATGAAGTTGAAGACTTTATCTACCAAATGCCACGTGCTCATCCTAGGTTTAAACATAAAGATATTGAGGCATGTAATAGAATGACCCCTATTCCATTGCTTAGTGAAAGGGATAAGCAAAAGTGGACTTAGGTACCCATATGAGAAAACTAAGAGGTATTACAAAAATGCCTAGAGTTAGGAGATGATTACAAAAGAATGAGAGAACATTGGAATGGCTTAAGTATGAGCACGTGGCGTGCACGAGACAACGTAAAGTACGCACTTTAGTCTAGCTACAAGACTCATAAATAAAAAGCGCTTCGTGGGAGGCAACCCATGCTTAATTGTTTGCTTGTTAATATCATATATATTTTATTGATTGCTTATTCTCATGTTTAAATTTTTAAAAATGCTTTATTTTGTTTTAACCTCGTCTTAATTGCATATAAAGGTATTTTACATAAAGGATAAGTGTAGGGAGGATTACACGTTTTCAAAAGAAACGTAAACACGAATTTCAATTAATTAAATATATATATGTGTGTTTGTTCGAGTCAAATGCTTGTATCGAGTCATAATGGATGTTTGCACAAAATTTTCCGATTCTAAAGATGTAAATTTTCTAATTTTTTCCAAAATCGCGAGACCGCTTTTTGTCGGGATAACTGACGGTGTCGAGATCGCAACTTGATGGCGTCGGGAAGGAGTAAAACAACAGTTACTTTTTTCTCGTTTTCGAGCTATTTATAAAATTTTGGAATTTTCCGGTCTTAATTTTCTAGAAATTACATAAACATCCATTCCACAAGCATTATATCCTAGTTTAATAGATTCTTATATATATTATTACCGCTGATTTTACGCGAAGGTTTCGTTTTTTTTCTTCAAGTGTGCGGGTTTAATTTACTAGAAGAAGATACATAAGATTGGAAGGAGCTTTTCACGCATACATTCTTCTTGGAAAGGATTTAACCACCACTTACACCGGATCCTACCGAGCTAATCGAGGGAGTATTAGTTCTTTCGTTTTAATTACCTTCTATTATCATAACTTTGATACTTTTCGGGAACATTGGGGACAATGTTCGGTTTAAGTGTAGGGAGGGAAAATAAAACGGAACTTTGAAACTATGCTTATCCTGATTATTTGCTTTGTCCAATTGTATTTGTGTAATAAACCATGAGAAAATGTCGGTTAGGGTAATTTTGGCACCAAATTCAAAATTTTTAATGACATATAGGGTGGGCCATTAGTCTTAACAAAGCGTCTCACGGATAGGAAGTTATATGACTAGCGCAAAAAAACCCTTTACCACTTAAATTTCACCCAAATGCGAGGATCGCCTTAGATTAGTAGGAATTAAAGCATTCATCTTTAATGCTTAGTGTGAACCCGTAGTATATTAGATTCTAGAACTTGTTTTGTGATGCATCCCGAGATCGCTAGTAAGACTACACTTGTGTAGTTAGGGATAACTAAATGATAAGAGGCATTAGGATAACCCTTGTTTGATACCCGTAATATAATTACTTCTTCCACTTCGGTTGAGTAATTCCCCACACCCTTTGCGTTGTACTCATCTTTAGTACACGATACCCTAGTTAACCCCTCGTAGCCTATCTTTTTGCGGTTCGTGATGTTTCGGTTTTCGGAATATCAATGAAAACATTGTTTACACCCACCCCAAATGTACACCCAAATCACCTTAGCCTACCTTGTATGCACTTACTTTAGTGCATTATTGTTATCACACTAAACCCTTAGTTCAATTATCTAGTTGCTTGCATAAGTTGCTAAGTCGAGTCATATACTTTGTACACGCTTTAGGACGATTGGGACTCATGGGAAAAGTTAAAGTTTATGAAATGACGGAAGGGAACGTTAAATTCAAATTCCCTTTATTTGCGTAATAATGTACTCCAAGTGTTTTGATCTTTTCAATTGGGTCAAATTAGTGTTAGAGTAATAAAACTCAAGTGTAGGATGTGCCCATAAATCCTATCATTTTGATGTTACCATAGAGGATGGTAGAGTAAAGTGTATGAAAAAAATCGAAAAAAATAGAAAAAGAAAAGAAAAAATAGAGTGTTCAAAAAATAAAAATAAAAACATACGGGCTACCATCCTACATCTATCTTTAAATTCATGTTTGTTTGTTTGATTATCTAGAGTTTAGAGTGTCGAGTCTTGGCTTAGCAACACCATTCTTCAGATGCTTGTAACATAAAGATTTTTACTTGCCACCACTAAATAGCCTATCCCACCAAACCCTTTGTTTCCCTACCGTAAGCCTAACATTACAACCCTTTAAAAGACCTCTTTGATAGTCTTTCCTAGGTGCTTACACCAAAGCGATGGAGGTTTGATCTATTCTCAAGCATATGGTAATCTATGTACTAGGACCGGTTAATGAGTGTTTATCTTCCATTTCCAACTAGTTATATTTCATATACACCGAGATGCGAGTATCCAAACACCCCATGTGAGGTGCTAGTATGTAATTTCCGTGCTTGTTATGACTTTTTGGGGCTTATATGTGTTGTGGATTGTTTTAAACCAATGCTTCATGACCCCAACTTATAAATTAATTGGCTAAAAGCATATTTGCTTGAGGACAAGCAAATACCAAGTGTAGGGATATTTGATAAGGTTTTAAAATGTACCTTTTGAGGGTCGTTTAAGCCCTTATTTGATCACTTTTGTATCCGTTATTACTTAATATCGTTCCTTTTCACTTTTAGGTCTCTTGAAGGCAAATTGTTAGAATGGCACTTATTTGGACGAAAAGGCGGATATCTGAAAAATGGCCAAAGTCAAGAATCGAGACACTCATTCTGCTGAAACACAAGGGGCGGCGTCGGTGTTATCTGTGACACCATCGCATTACTTTTGTGACTTTCAAGAGCAAATTGCTTATTTTCAAGTGGCGGTGTTAGGCTTTAAAAGAGTAGGTCGTCGCATGACTAAGGCGGCTTAGATTTGATCTGGCGGCTTGAGAGGCGATCGGGGCGGCGTTACAAGCATAAGGTGGCGCGTCGCAAGACTAACGTGGCCAGGCGAAACCCTAATAGCGGCGATCCGGCGTCACAATCATAAGGTGGACGTCGCGATTGTAATATTATATATAGAATCCGAATTTTATAGTTTTGATTGTAGTCTTTTGGGTAAAACCTAAACCGAACCAAGGCTGTCTTGTACAAGTATTTTAGGGTTCCAAACTCTATCTTACATCAAGATAAGTGTTTTACTTCATTAATTCAATTATGTCTTCAATTACTTGTGTGTATGCTTGAATGTTCTCCATGTCCGACTAATTTACTTGTGTGCTTGCTTAGGGAATATGAAACTTAACTATTGAATATTGATTGGTTGTCTCTTATCTTAATTGTTAATGATCTAGTAATGCGATAGGTCATTCATTGTGTAGTTAATGCTTGATTAATTTTTTTGAACCTTAGACTATAACACCTAGAGTAGTTGTAGCTAAACCATCCAAAAGTACCTTAGATTTAGAGTTTATAATTCCTAGAGATTTTGTAGGCGAGACCTTTGGTAGTTTCAAAGAGTTAGGGACAAGCATACCTACAACTTTAGACACACATAGCGATTAAGAATAAGGGCGTGACAATTCAACCATCAATAGGAGATAATTAAGGAGTAATAAAACCTAAGTAAACACATCTTTAAACCATCATACGAGCACAATAATTAGACATAGACTACGTACACCTTAGATTAGATAATTAGATAAGTAGAGTAATCGGTAGAAATACCAACCCCAAATCCAAACCCGAGATTCGTACCTTTCCTTTTCTTAAAAATATAAAAGATAAAAATAATCTTCCTCAACCCCAACCTTAGCGCAGTAACTTCTCACTAGCATTCCTATTCCCTAGAGAGCGATATCAATACGGTGGCTTACCCTAATACTACACTACAACGATTAGGTTCCTTGCCTAGGGTGTTATAAAACTTGCTCGAAGAAAAGAAAGTTCCTTTGACCCCGAACGGCGTGTGTGGCGTTATCATTTATTCGCATTCCATTACCATTACTCTATCATACATGCATATAAACACAACACAATCTCAGAGCACCAACCGAGGTGCGGCTAAATAATTATTCAAACACTTCAAATCCTCCACGGACTTACATCTCATACACATCAACAGTATAAGACACATTCATCGCTTATTATCAATAAGCTCATCTAGCACAAGATATAGTCCATCTCATACTTAACGATTACTTTCCGCATCACTAACACTTACGTTCAATGCTTCTACGAGTGGTTTAATACTAGGCAACCTATAGTGGAAACCTAATTCACTTAAACCGAAGCTCTAATACCAAGTTTTTACACCCCGTGAACGACACGACTAAAATTTTAAAACTTTTCACAAAAAGTACACCTGAAAACTGACCCACTGTCACTCTTTTACAATCGGCGAAAATATATAAACATCGGACCTTGAGACTATTTTACATGAAACTAGACTCAATTACCTTGAAATAATGGTGCACGACCCATGACGACTTACGGTTAAAAGATATGATTTTTAAAATCGACTTGACTAATTCTCCAAACTAGTCCTTTACTAGTTCTCCAAATTATCCAAACTAGTTCTCCAAACTATTTAACCACTTTACAAACACTTAACCATATACATTGTTTTTCTAAACATTCTTGACCCGTTTGACCGAAAATGGGTTAAAATAGACCTTGTCCCAAACACCCATTTTTCTGCATAACCATTTTGTGTACTTTTTACCTATTTTCCCAAAACCATAGTTCCCAAACTCATTAGACCACGAAACATTCCAGATTTCTTAGACACGTCATTGACCTCATTTCCATACAAAAACATTTATTGTTCGACCCTTGGATTAGTACTTTGCAAAGTAACGGGTTTTGTGCCCAAAACCCGTTTTGACCCATTTCATGTCAAACGACTCTTAGCAACTCATTACCATACCAAACTCAACCAAAATCATTAGTATAACATAACAAACATATTCCATGATCGAATGACCCGTTTACAACCCAAAATGGGTATAAATACGCTTATGCCAAACACCCCTTTAACTTTGACTATAAACACTTAAAACACACTTTGACCCAACGGTTGGCCACCAATTCATCAAGACAATCATAACATACAAATTGACACTTGACTACACTATACAAACTATCATAGGACCAACGGGTACAACTGACATTGAGCTCGTGATACTACCTAGCTCCTACTTCCTTACCAATCTTCCAATCTTCCACATAACTAGCAATCCGTAAGCCTTAGCCCAAGCTTACCATCATCACCATATAACAACCTACAAAGCATTAACATCTTAAACCGTAAGCACGAATGCTTAGTAAGTAAAGCATTCATAACTTGTTGTCATAGACATTCATACATTATACATCATAACTCATTAACCATTTCAAATCATTAAACATTAACACGTACCTTGGTTCACTTAAGTAAAACATTTCCTATGGTTCAACATCAACATACCTTAGCCTAATCCACCTTGCCTAACCTTCATGACTAGTTAAGCCAAACTAGTCTCGACCACACTTTACATAAACATATATTCAATTACCCCATTCCTTAGCATAACAAAATCACATAACGTATAATTTGTAGAATCATATAACAACATATAATGACCGGTTTACTTACCTTAATTCCAAGCTAGTGAAACCAAGGACATCATCTTCTCCATACTTGACATTTAAGCCAACACCAGTATAGACATAAACACATAATTAATCAACTATGTCATGGCTATAAAAACCATAACCCCTTTTTTAACCATTACTAATTATCACATAATCATATGATGATTATATGACAATTAATCCTACTAACTTGTTAACTTAACTTCAATAATACTTAACCCATATTCATCATAACTTAATTTAGCTTATAAACATCATTTGCAATTCCCCAATTAGGGTTCATAAACCCTAACCTTCCAATCATCAATTAAACACTAATTAGAGGTTACTTACTTTTCGGAATCATGAATACTAACTTCCTTCATGATATAGAACATTAATCCTTTTCAATTTGATCATTGGAGAACCTTGCTCTTCCTCCTCTTCTCTAAACTGCACTCCCACACACCCTACACATTTATGGAACTTTCGATAATATGAGAAGTATCCCGACTATTGTGGGGATGAGTTTGCCTAATTGGCACAGTGGGCCCCACAAGTCCACTTTCATTCCATTTGGCCACAAACACTTAATAACAAGTTTACCACTTAGCAACATAGGTTCCCTTCTTCATAACTATGACATAACATTTGTTAATTAATAGATTGACTATTGAGTTGACTAGTCAATTTAACATTCGTTAACTAACCAATCACGTTAAACCTTGGTCAATTTCATCTAAGGTAGGGCCTATTTGTATCCGGGATACGGGTCTAACATTTAGGCTGCAAGTGCAAGAAGAAAAAAAACAAACAAAGAAAGAGTAATTCACATCTTATAGTTAGTTGTAGAAACCTAAATATGACATTGAAACTTATAATATAAGGATGAAATAATTTTGTGGAATGAAGAAGAAAGGTTCGAGTAGTATTTGATGAAAAGAATATATCAGTGTGATCAGTATGAAATATGAAATGAATGTTTACATTGGGGTTGTTTATCTTTGCTACATAAAATGCAAAAAATGTCAAAGGTGAAAAGTTTGAAAAGTTGAATTGTTGAAAATGGTCAAATGAAAGAGAAGAAAAATATGAAAATGTTGAAACCTAAAGTTTGTATCTAATCTACCACTACACACAAAAACACACACATAAAACTCTCTTCATCTCTTCCACCATTCCCATAACCATATAAACACCACCATCGCATGCGCCACCATCACCGCACCCATGACCCAAGAAAATAAACTACCACCGCACGTCACAACCGCTGGAACCCCTTAACCACTGCACCCCATCACCGACACCCTTCACCATCGGGTTATCCACCATCGACACCTCCACTGCCGGACCACTTGGCGGCGGGCGTAACCACCACCAATCAAACCAATTAAATAAACCATCACTAAAACCACCTCTTCACGGATTTAAGGTATTTTCATTTGTTAATAGATCAATGTATTTTAAACATGTTTTGGAAGATTTTTTCTGGATCTATAATTTTTTAACAAATCTGTAATATATTTTGTAGATCCGAGTTCTAAAATATTTTAAGCATTTTTGTAGACCAGACGCCTCTGCTCTTCTTGTCGTACCCTTTGCTCCGTCGCTTCTTCATTGGTAACCACCGATCTTGCCGAAGGCCACCACCGGAACCTACCACTGAGATCCACCGCCACCTGCTTTTGATTTTTTAATTGTTCTTATATATATTTGTTTCATGTTTTAAATGTTCTTTTATATATCCATAGTGTTTACGCATATTTGAAATGTGATGCTGCTGTTGATTTATCTTTTATATTCATATTTTTCGGATCTGAAATGTTGTTGCAACTAGGATAAGACGTTGCCACCTTTGCAAGTATCATCGCCTGCTACTTTTATAATATTGTCTTGGTAGCATGAATTTTCTTGTAATATGATTTTTGTAACTTGTTGGTATATGTTCTTATAATTTGTTTAATTTGTTAATATACTATTGATAATTATATTAGGTAAATCATAATATTAAAATTTCTGTTGTTAAATTTTTGATAAATGTTGCATATAAATTATTGGAACTAAAAAGTCATTAGAATGTGTACATTATATTACTTAAAATAAGATTATTTGATTGTGCAAGCTGTTAACAATATGGCGTATATAATGTTAAGAATATGTCATATATATTTTAAAATCAGATTTATCAAAAGCTTTTATTAGTTGTTTACGGGTTTCAATTTTTTTATTATTTTAAATAAAATCTTTTTTTGTTTGTTTATTTGTTTCCTTGCAAATATGGTTTTCCATTTGAGTTTTGTTCTAAAAATCAAAGGTTTTATTTATTTATTTATTTTTTATTATTTTTTTTTAAATTACGAATATGAGGTTTTTTTCTTCTTCTTAAAATTTGTTCTTTTGGTTGAAAGATAAAAATGTGATATCTTTCAAATGATGGTAAATAACTAAATATGGTAATTATTTTGATTAAAAGATATACTAAAACTTTATCAAACTTTTGTTTGTTTTAAGCAATTAAAGCGTTTTAAAATTTAAAAGTTTATGGATCATCGATTAAGGTATTACATAGAGTGAACTCGGTAACATTATTAAAGTCAAACATGATTACTCGCTATGTTTTATAAATTTTAAACCTTTTCAAAAGTTATAAACTTATTTAAAATAATTTTCTTTTAGAAAGGCAACAATAAAATAAACCAAAAGAATAACACTTATTTACAAACAATTACAATGAATATATAATGCTTTAATCGCATAAGTCAACAAAACCCTTTCATGTTCACATAAAATACTACGATGTTTTGTAAATTATGTACGAGTATGACCATAGTATCATAACCATAGACCTTTTATGGTCATTGGGGTCAATCTACAAGGACATATTATTTGGACATACGTTTTAAGTCTTCGAGTAGTATTATTGTGAAGTATAAAACTATATTAACTCTTTTTATTGTTGTCCATGAATGATGGATTTGTGAAGGACACCATAATTCTATAAAGATTAATTCACTCCATTATTAACCAAATGATGACCATATGCTTCTAAAAAGCGTAAAGAAAATAATGAAGTCACATACATACGAGGTTAACGTAACATGATTTAATGAGACTACATTGTCGCGTATTGTGAGTGCTCATAAGTTAAGTTATTTGGCATCGTCGTATGCTCGGATATCGTACCTTTACCACCGAACCACATAGGAACACACAAATTGACGCATCGGGATATTAACAAAACTATAAACCGTTACATATGTATCAGATTACAATGTTAACACCTGCTACACAAACAAATTGACGTTGTCAAATTTCAGTGTCACTAAATATTTTTATATGTTGTTTGATACATGTTAATTTGTTTTTGATAGTGTTGAATTATCGCATGTTACAACCGTTTTCGATTACATTTTGATCTTTTCACTTTCTATTTTGAACGTTATACGAAACATTTAACACAATGTCGCATATCATTAACTATCTGCCGCTAGGAACCGTTGTCGTTAGGCGCAAGTACTCGTCACTACTACACAAACAGGTTTTTCCACGGCAAAATCGGGAAATCCGTGGAAAGGGTCTTCTTCCACGGTTTCACGGAATTGTTCGTAATGTAAAAACCCGTGGGTAAATATTTTCCACGGATTTTCCCACTCGCGTTGACTATTTTACCACGAGATATCGTTGTGTGTCTGTGGGTACTTGTAGGTTTATTACCCACAAATTTCCCACGGATATTTTCCAACGAATTTCCCACGATTTTCAGAAAAAAATTTCCCACCGAATGATTTGCTCCCAAAAATCGTCCCGTTGATTTTTTTTGAGAAATTTCGTGTGAAACCTGATTAATATTTTTTAGAATTCAATAATTATCTAATATTTTAAATTAATATTTTGTTTTTTCACGGTCTATTGGTATGGCTTTTTAATTTTTTTTTGGCAAATATATTAAAAACAATAATCATAAAAGCAATTAACCCCAAACTATCAAAATGCAAAAAATCAAAACCAATCCAATATAATAAAATTCAATAAATACAAAACTAATATCAATGAAACACATAAATCGTTTAATTGATTATCATACATCTATTCAAAATCTTTTATCTTTTCTCGAACCGCTTATTTGGTGTTCATTCAATAACTATTTTCCTTCCAGACGATTGTACATCCGATTCCCGAGGTCGCTTCTTGGTAATCTTTTATCTTTTCTTGAACCGTTTATCACACAAGATCTACAATAAATATTACAAGATCTACAACAAAAGAAGAATAATAAGCAAACAAAAGCACTTGAGAAAAACTTAGATAAACTAAAATAACCAAACCTACTGTTGACGATGAACATTACAGGCTTATTAAGGTTCTTAATGCTTAATGAGAGAACGTATACGTATTTACTAGTCACGGTTCACACATCATGAAACCAACCATCTAAATTAACTAGGCTGCATATTATCTATATGTTACTCCTTCGAGTCAAATAGAGCAGAAAGTTGGAAGAGAAAAGAAGCGCTGGAGATTCGGTTACTACCAAAGGAGACAAGCAAAGGGCTCCTTAGATAAGGGTTTGTGGATGCTTTTTGAGGTTGTGTGAAATGAAAGTGGTGGTTGTGAAAGTGAAATGATTTAGGTTTAGGGTTAGGTTTAGTAAGAGTGGTACAAAGTGGGCCGGTTATCACTTCCTTGAGTGGGCCTAATTTTGTAGATGTAAGAGTTATAAAGAGTGTATTATTAGGTAGGGGTGTTACCAGTTTGATGTACAAATTGTGAACAATATGTATTAGAGGCGAACCACAAAAAAGAAAACGTACACAAATTGTGAACAAGTTTAGATTTGTACAAAATAACAACTTGATTATTTCACGTTAACTTATATCATTATAAAGTTAAACATTAGTATTCAAACATATGACCACAAAATAGAACCAAGTTTGCTAGTATTCAAAGTTCAAACAGTGTATCATATAAGAGTTATATTAATATATAATGAAGTTTCTTTGCTAGAAAACAATGAAGTACCAAACATCCTATGCAAATTTTCTAAAATATTAGGAGAAAAAATAAATAATGTTTTCCGGGTCTTATTGGGTTGACCCGATAACTTGAAATAGCATAAATTTTCTAACCTTAACCCGACCCGATAATATTATCGGGTTATCGGTTCGAGTCAAACAACCGACAAGATTTTTCAACTCGATTTAACCCGGGCCGATAAGCTTTATCGGGTTCGGGTTGACTTGACCTACCGACACCCCTATTATTAGGGGTGTGCATTGTTCAGGTATTAACCGATAATCGAACCGAATTTGCCAAAAGCGAACCAAACTAAAAATTTAGTTTTTGTTTAGATATGGTTTTGACTATCTGAACCGAAAACTGAATTTACATAAATGTATGTACTTTTTGTATATTTATATATACAAAATAACCATTAAAGTTTTATCCGAATATTAAAAAAAATACTTTTTATGCTTGAAATAATTTTTTATTTGCCAAAAATTAAATTTAAAAAAAATATAATAGTGTAATTCAGGTTATTCGGGTCAACCCAAAAACCGAACCGAATTCAAATTCGGTTTTCAATTCGGTTCGGTTCGGTTGAATCCTAGTTCGGTTCGGTTCGGTTTGACCCAGAAAACCAAATTTGAATTCCAAAATTGAAGAGGGGATACTAAGGATTGTGAAGAATAAGTTATACATATAAACACATAGGCTTGTGATACGCACACATAGCTACACTAATAAGTAAACACGTACAAAATGAAAATAAAATCACATAAAAAGACATAGATAGTAACGTGGAAATGTTTAAGTATATAAAAACACAAAAACGATATCTTTTGTGGGACATCCGTGAGTAACTACCCACAAATTTCTCACGAATTTATCAAATCGGTGGGTAATTTGTGGGAAAGTACCCACCGATTTCCCACGAATATAATCATCTATTATGTTTTGACATACTTACATATTCACAAATGTACACATTCTTATATATAGACATACAAAAGTGCAATGAACTTACAATGCGTATGTACATTTGTTAATAGGTATACAATGCGTATGTACATTTGTTAATAGATATACAACGATTCATAAAGCACAAGTCTACACAAACATGTTATTATACATATATACATATACACTTGTGACACACAAACATATAGCTAAATAAATACGAAGGCACATATAATTGCAACTAATAAACCATGTTAAGACATAGATTGTAATATGAGATTTTGTAATTATAAAGAAACATAAAAACAATATTTATTGTGGCTAATGAGTGGGTAACTATCCACATATTTCACACAGACTAATTAAACCATATATTTATTAAATAAGATCGTGTGAAATCCGTGGGTAATTTAGCTACAGATTTGCCACTGACTTATGACCGTCGCTAATATGTGTGATATTTGCAACATATTTCCCACGGAAGTCCGGTCAACACTATTAGTGTGAATTTTGTTGCTAATATGTGGGAAATTTGTGACTAATTTCCCACTAAAATTTGGTCAACAAATTGATGTGTAAATTGTGGGAAATCTGTGGGAAATTTTTGACTGATTTCCCACCGAAATTTTGTTTTACAATTTGGTGTGTTAATTGTAGTTAATTTGTGGGAAATTTCCCACAGATTATTTTCTGTGGGTAAATGTTTGTGGGAAAAACCAGTTTATGTAATAGTGCGTCTAGTATAAGCAATAAAAAAACCCTTGCCATATATACTTTCATAAGTTTGAACTTCATATAAAAATTAAACTTCCCGCATTTGAAAATTGAAGAAGTCAACCGTCATTTAAACTCTTTCGTTTCCAGCAAAAAAAGATAACAATACTTTCCTTTCCTAGCAATGGTTTAATAGTTGCATGCAATAACCTTTCATAGCAATTGTTTAATAGTTGCTTGCAATAGCCTTTCTTAGCAATGCTTTACATCTTTTAAATAATTTTGAGGAATGGTTTAATACTTGCCTACAATAGCCTTTTCTAGCAATGCTTTACTGACTTTTAAATAAGTTTCCGACCTTTAGTTTCCAAAGCACAAGTAATTTCCAAACACCACAAGTTTCAATTGTGTTAACTTTTCAAGTTAAAGATATATATCACTATATATCGCGTCAATTATTTTTGATTTATGTATGCATACCATGTTAGAGCACCGGTGTCCCTCGTCTTCACCGCCCGCGTCCACCTGGCACTCATGAGTGCCTCATTTTGACAGGGGTGCCTCGTGCGTTCATGCAGTTGTTGAACTCATCGTGGTGACGACGAGAAAAAATCGACACAAAGCATATTAAGCGTATATATATCCGTTATTAAGCGGATATATATAACGATATATATATTTTTAAAACCCGCCACCCCTATATAAATCATCTTCATCTTCACCATTTACACATCTTCAAACCCAAAATCTTCCATTCTTACTTAACCCAAAGAAAACATATCTCACAATGTCTCAAAACCTAAATGACGGAGATACTTCACAAACCTACTTAACTCAAACCCACTACAATACGGGGTTCTTGAACCCGTCTACCCCTCCTCGACCAATTCCAACTGTCTCCACAAGAAATAATGCTTAACCAACAATATCGGTTTCAACAAGGTTTGTAAATTACCCGCCGATTTCCATCACCTCGGTTTTTAACCGTCGCAACCTCCAGGTTTTTAACCGTCACGGCCTCACGGTTGCCCCAAATGGAATCCTGACCGTCCGGTTCACAATTCAAAGTTCCAAAAGCACGTGAACCAGGCAAAAGCAGGGCAAAAGAGCGAAGGCAAAAAGTTGATGTAGATTTGGGCCGCAGACGGCAGACGAAGATGTTGAAGTCATAGCACAGCAGACGGGAGGAAGTGGACCAAGTGCGAAGAAATGATACTTGCGCATTGTTGGATAGAAATTTCCAAGATAGAGATATGAAATGGCGAGTCACGAGGAGTCCTTTTGGAACGACATTCTCGACATGTTCAATTCTAAGACCACAGATAACCCGTGGCAAGAATATGATAAGCGGTAAATGGACAAGGATTAACGGTGATTGCGAGAAGTTCATTGTTGTTCTAAACATCTTGACGTCAAGTGGTGAAAATGACCAAGATCATGTCGAGAATGCCAAAGTTAACTTTACGCGTTTTGGTGGGAGGGAGTTTGCGTATGAAAATGTTGGGGTGTTTTGAAAAATTATCCCAGTGGGATGCGAAGATCCTATTGACATTACATGTCTCGAGGATATATTTGGGCGGACGGACAACCTCGGCACGAAAGAGATGGATGCAAGCGAGCCATGAAAAGCAGTCGACTTCAACGCGTCAAGCGCAAGCTCCGGTGGAAGTCAAGCGAGTAGTTTTTGGGACATATATCGAAATATATGCTCAAAAGTCGATGCTCAAAGGGCTTGTTACGAGGCAAGGCGGGAGAAGGAAAAAACTCTCGAGAGAAGATCGAGATGGATTTTCTCATGATGATCCGAGTACCAATCGACCGACCGTAAAGCGTAAATCATCCATGAGGCGAGGCGTCTGGTTAAGAAATATCATCAAATCCTTGACTAGGTTACGTATTATTAGTATGTGTTGTTTTTTTTTTACCGTGTCGTTTTTTTCGTATCGTTTTATTAGTAAGTGTTGTTTTTATTATTGTGTTATGTATTGTATTTTAATTTGAATGAAATGAATTTATTTAGTTTATTTGGAAATGAAAATTGAATAACAAAAATAAAGTGGTAGTGGTGGGCGCCGAATGAAGAGGTTGAGGTTTGTTATGAGTGAGGAGGGTTTGTTGTGGTTAGTTGTGGAAAAATGGGATCTTGATGTGCCACGGAGGTGTGTACTGACGAACATAAGCTCGTTTGACACCTAGTGTCTTCTCATCAGATATTATAGTAGCGAAGTCGCCATGTGATGCGTGTGGAGTACCTTGTGACTAAATTTTGTGGCGAGCATATGTTTTTCATTTATAAGGTTTTTTTAACAATAAATTTACACAAAACCTCAAAAACCGTGGTGGTCGGCTCGTGGTGGTACTCGGCTCGTAGTGGTGGTCATATGGTGTGCTGCTCATGGTGGCTAGATGGTGGTTGGATGGTGTGTTGTGGAGGTTACGTGGGATGGGATGAAAATATTGGTATTTATGTTTTTCATTTGATATTTGTGTGGTGTATAGGTGACTCTTCAAATGAGTTGCATGAGTTTATGGGATGTATTAATTTAAAGAGCGGTTATAAGTTTACTAATTTAATACAACTTAATTTTCTAGATGTAACATTTATTTGTGAGTATGAAACAAGCTATTGAAAATTTCATGATTAGCGAGTGTGTTGTTTGAATTTTAAGCCTTCTATTTAAAGAATGGCGCAAATGATTTATATATTAGTATAGATAAGGATGAGTATCGTGGATCACAAATACGATTATTGGTATCTTGGCCTCATCATCATGTCATCTATACCGATAAGCTCACCAATAACTCAAACACCTCCTCATAACACACCCATAATACGTGTTATTGGGTCAAAATCCCCACTAAAAATATCCTCACTCACAACACTTTAAAAAAATAGTAAAGATTTGTCTCTTTCTCCTTTTTGGGCAGCCCACTCAACCAACTCAAACGATTTTGGTACCATGAATGGCGTGTTAGATGGTATCTTGCGATGGCGTCTTAATTGGTATCTATTTCTTTCCTTTGGCATGTTATCTTACATCCATACCCTTTGCTCTAAAAAGTAACCTTGAACATCCACCTACAGGATCAAAGGAACCTTGGTAGGGCATTAAAAGGCACATCCACCTACAGATCAAACAATCCAATGGCTGATAAAAAAAACCCTAATCCCAATGACCATTATATATAGTCTCATTTGCAGTCTATCTTTCTATCGCTGCTCTCCTTCATATCGGCGACTCATACACACACACTTTTACTCAGATTCATCACTTACTTAAATCTGTTGTTTATATATCAATCTGTATGATATGTTGTCTATTTAGCGAATTTCAATTGGTGATGATTTATGGATAAAAGTTAGTTTAAGTTGTTGATGATTGTTTTAAATAGTTTATCATTACTTTTGCACTAATTGGCAAACAACCTCAATCTCACTTGCTACATACTCTTTTATCAATTTCAGCTAGCAAAACTTGCTTGTATTTGGACCAGCCATGGATTTTGGCTATGAAAGGCGTGTGTGGCATGTGGCATGACGTCGTCTTTGTTGAAATAGGTGATCTCGGAATTATAAAATTGAGGTTAATGTAACAAGGCATGCCTTGGATGTTATAATTCCGAGACCACCTATTTCGAGAAATGCCCAAATGTGTTATATACGTTGGTAAGATATTCTTCTTCAGGTAATGTCTTGTGCTATTTTTAGTAGCTTTTTTATTGATACTATCCCGACAATATTTTTCTTGCCCTTCTGGTACCCATTGTTGATCGTGGGTTGGGGGATAGGAGTGCCAAAACGAAAAACAAGGCTTCACAAATAGCCGACAATATGTGTTTCTTAGTCACTGACCCAAAAAATATGCTTCCTTATATTGGGTTGCTTCTTCCTGAAATTAAGAAGGTATTTATGTATAAGAAGGAAACATTAACTTTTTATTTGTGTAGTAGTTTATGCATTGCCTGAAATAGGTATTAGTGGATCCAATCCCTGCAGTGTGATCTGTATTGCGCAGAGTAGTTGGATCTCTGAATAGAGGAAGACAACTTCCCTTGATCGTGGTTACTAGACACAAGTCTAATGGTTTGTTGTATGAAAGTATCATCTTCATCATCTGACCGTGGTTACGTAAATCTTAAAACTGATCATAAAGCAGAATTTGGAGATGAAGTGACTGAAATGTTTGAAGGAAAATCCGTTCTTTAGTACCCCGACAAGTGAGATCTCGATTGGATATGACCTTTTGATTACAATATGATCTTTTGATCACTAAATTATCTAATTTGTACTTGCGAACTTGATTGCAATGAATTTAGTCTAACTGAATGTTCACATATTATCATCACCCTATATTTTGATTGTGTAAATTAATTCTTAAACTGATTGGTTGATTTTAATTCTGTGTTGATTATTTTCCTGAAATTTGGATGGTATGTGGTTTTTAAATAAGATTTGATGTGAAGTTATGTATGTGAGAAACAATACACTCGGGGACAAGTCGCAATAGAAGTTTGTTGCAATCCCATTGCGATGAAAATACCCCTCTATCCCCATGGTAAGTGTATAATGCAAGTATCCCGTGTTTAAAATTTATGCAATTTAAGGATGTGGTTTTCCATGTTCACGTTACCTTTTTGACTTTGATGTACGCGGTCTCACCGGGTTAATCCCCGGACTTTCCTAGCCACCCCCAACTTACACACCTGGACCTAGCGAGGTTCTCTTCTTTACTTTGATGTACGCGGTCTCATCGGGGTTAATCCTTGAACCTTCCTGGCCACCCCCAGCTTACACACCTAGACCTGGTTCTCTTATTTGAAATCCCCTTTACCACTAGGTCATTTGGTGGTGGTTAAAATTTATGTATGCAACATACCCTTAAAACTATATAATGTAGTGCAAAATTATAGATCCCTTTGCAATGATCATACGTGGAAAGGAAGTGACTTGAGACTATGCAGTGTCTCAGAAATTAATAATCATAATTGACCCAACCCATTTCAATCTAATCCCTTTATGACTACCCTAAGCAGTCAGACACCTCTACAAGCAGTGTTACAAACTTCTTCACAGTAATCCGAGAAAATGGCTGGGGTCTCTATTTCGTTTATCATCTCCTGAAAGTGCCATATGAAGTTATGAACCATAAGCAGAAAACTAGCATACATAGGTGACAAATGGGCCGGTAAGACAGGCTGGATAACGGGTCAAAACTGGCACTTTTGTACTGGTCTAGTTGACCCAAAGATGTTCATAAGCATATAAGAAGAATTGCCACCTATACTAGCATATGCACAAAGATATATCACACATAAATCAGAGACATAGAAGGATGCTGTTGAAGATTCAGTCACGTGTTATACCGATACTAGCAGGCGATTATAGGTACACCTCTAGTCTAGAAGTTTTACTTACATCGTGTCTTCAAACATATATGAACAGAAGCTATTCAAACATGTATCTTTATATGTGGCCAT
This sequence comes from Chrysanthemum lavandulifolium, assembly GCA_022545495.1. NCBI lineage: Eukaryota > Viridiplantae > Streptophyta > Magnoliopsida > Asterales > Asteraceae > Chrysanthemum > Chrysanthemum lavandulifolium. The sequence goes on from CM040242.1 coordinate 116,741,198, forward strand.
CGGTTTAAGTGAAAGTATGTCTTTCTTCAAAAAGAATGCCTGTGTGCAAAGACAGCACTCGATATCCCTACAAAGCCAGGCTCCCTAATACCTTCGTTTATATGCGTAGTTATAGAAAATACTTGTGTCTTTTCATCTGGTAATATACTAATATTTGTGCCATACATTATAATAACTAGTTGGATCTTGCATGCATGTATGATAAATATAGTTATATAATAAATATAGTAAATGAATTGCTTACCCACTCTCGCCATGAATTCACTCACCCGCTAGTGAATTCGTTTCACAACACTCCGAAATGTATATGTGTTAGTTATGCGTGTTTGTTTGGGTTTTTCGTATCTTTCAAAGTGACATCATTATTCGCATATAAAAGACCGCACAATCTCTTTTCCCACAAACACTTTCCAAAAGTAAATGGTTTTGATAAATAAAGTTTGTATTGATTGAAATAAAGGTTAAAGTTATAAAATTTTGAATCAAAATAAAATAAGCCTACTAAAATGTAAAACTAAAACTCATAAAATATATCAAAATGGATGTTGAATTAAAGAAAGACAAAATTTTAAAAATATGGTGAAATTAGATCATAAAAAATTAAGCAGATTAAAGATCTTTCATAAAATTAAATTATAAGTCATTTGACTTTTCTGAAGTCGTTTTATTTCATTTTGACTTTAATTATTTTTAGCGTTATATAATCTTGATGTAAAAATATAAATGGATATGTGATTAAAATGCATTTTATTAATATCTTTTCATCAGTATTATATAACATAAAAAAGTAATTAAGGTCAAAGTCGGAAAAAAAACTTTGAAAAATAAAATGAATTTATAATTTGGAGACGGAGTATTTAAATTTAAAATAAATGTGATTAATTAGTTAAGAAGTGGCGTATGTCAATTTAATATTTCTCTATTTTAGTTTGTTAGTCTCCTCACTTTTGTTATTTTTAGTTAAGTAATGGCATATCAACATTCGATGATTGGAAACCTTATCTTAATTTTTTTGAGCCCACAACTTAAATACTTTATATAGTAGTATAGATAATTGCATTATTATGAGTTCATGATCATATGATTCATATCAGTGTCTCAATGCAAGGAAATTTATGAAAGGCACAATAAAAGAAATAAAAAAAAACACATGTATAAAACTTTCCTAGGCACATGATATGACTTTTAGCGAATAGTTAGGTATTTTAGCAAAAGCAAATACACATTACTTTTAGGTACAACCATCATTTCGTGGAGTTCAAATGAAGCATGTATTAATAACAATATCATATTGGTCAACTAGAGAATAAATCGTGGACTCATGAGGTGGATATTCGATGCAACTCGACAAGTCACTAACAAACATTTAACTTCAATATATAATTAATTTGATCCTCATAAGGTTGGTATTTTTAATTGGACCATTGATTACATTCAAGTCAAATCTTCATAGATCAGCAACAAAGTATGATGTTTACTGGTCATGCAATGGCTTATACATTACTAAAAGTAAAGGAAATCACATTTTCCATCTTCAAGTATTCAAGTATATCACAACAAACGAATTAGTCACATGATAAAAAAAAATTTAAAAATGGTTTGTATCGTTAGAGTTATAATTTGTATCGTTTTCATTCTCAGCATGATACTAATAGATTTATGCCCTTAACTTCCTTCGCATGTTTTACACATGATGTTATCTTGGCCACTTTCGTGCAACATCTTCATAAGAAATTGATGATTGGAATGCTTAAAATTGCACCCACGTTAACATGATGTTTAATCAATGGTGCGTAAAGAGACCACTTAATAACGACCCAATAGATTAATGTTATGTAGGTCTATTGTTATAAAGTCACATTCTCCCGTTAAAACACATTAAAACTCTTCCACCATTTATTAGTTAGAAAGAGCATAGCACCATGGCTCTTCTACGCTAGAGGTTAGAGGTAATGGTCATCAAACTCATCATTTCTATATCAGCGTCACATTGTTATTCAATACACCATCAAACTCATCACCAAACAGGTGTAGTAGTGATATCAAATAAAAAATGGTTAATGGTGTAAAAAATACACAAACTTTCCACTTTTTACTATTGTGACAATAAACTTTTAATTTTCCTATTAAAACAAAAAACTTTCTTAATGACTCTTATTGTAACCAAATTGGACACGTGGCACAATTAATTAAGAGTTAAACCAAAAAACTGTTTTACTCGTTGCATTATATTGGGGACCATTTATGTCAAGTTACCAAACCTAAGGACTAATATTAAAAAAAAAACGCTTTTATACCCCAATCCATTTCCCCATTCGGTCATCCCTGACATCTTCCCGCCTTCCACCGAAAACCCTAATCCACCAAATTGAAAAATCCGCGTTGCCTCTTTCCAATTGTTTATGTTTTTGTAACAAGTCGTATGTAATTTCGTTTGAATCATTTAATTGTGTTTTAATCACGAATAGTCAAAAGCCCTAATTTTAGTGTATGGTATTTGTTTCGAATGATACCTCATCTGCTCAACACATCTTAGTTATAAACCTGGGATGGGTATTTCACCATGGTCCCTTAGGTATGTGCATGGTGTTGTCGGTCCTATGTCTATTAGAAGGATGCCTTACTTAGAGTTTGCCCAATATCTTGAAGAAAAGTTGAAACAGATATTGAAGGGGTGTATTCTGAGTCCCAAATCATGACTTGGAGGTTGGTTTAGTTAGAGTCACCGATGATAATGAGTTAAACTATATGTTTGATGTGGTACATTGTATTTGGTGAGCTTGATGTATATCTCCAAGACTTTGATATGGACTTATCGAGTACCTAGGTAAAGTAGATAGAACAAGTATGGATGCTAGTGTTGCTAAGAGTAAAGTCAGACCAAAAATAAGGTATTGCAATGATTTTAGCATAGATGAGATGGAGGCTTGGGCTGAGATGGAGTATGCTGCAACTCAAGGTGAATCTTCTCACCAGGCTAGTGGTGTAGGTACTAGTGGTGTAGGTACTAGTGGTAGTACTAGTATGGATGCTAGGGTGATTGAAAATGATGATGATTCTGATAGTGATTATGATTGGGAGTATGATAGTGATAAGTCCGCATTGATTATCTTAGTCTGGTGAAGAGGAATTGATTGAGCTTAGAAATAGGATCAAAGCTAATAGGGATAAGGTAGGCGGATGGAAGAGCCGAATGAGGCAAATAGTGTGCCTTTAAATTCTTCTTACATTCTCGATGTTAGGACCGATCATGATTTGTTCATGGATGAGCTACTAAGAAAGCTTAAGGCTCTTGATGAGAGGAAACACTCAAGACCCTTTCATTATTGCTCGAACAAGTATTGAAAGGTACCCATGTATGATGAAAGTACACACTGGACCGAGGAAACCGAGAGTGAGTATGTTGAGCATACTTATATTTAAATTAAAATTTGTTATGTTGTTTATTAATGATGAATGTTAACTTATGTTGTGTTACAATTGCGAAAGGTTTAAAGTATGCGACGTGAACAAGTTCAAGGAGTGTTTGACATTCTATGCTTTGGCTAATGGGTTCTCACTATGGTATGAGAAGAGTAATTCAAAGATGGTGGTGGCTAGGTGTGGACAAAGACACGAAGGGTTGGTGATCCAGATCATCGTAAACAAAGGAAGCAAATCAGGTATCCTAGTGTTAGTAGTAATGAATTGCCATCATGTCCTTGGAGATGTTATGCTAGTTGGATGTCAGAAGAGAAAACTTTTCAGGTTAAAACATTAGTTGATGAGCATACATGTGTTAGGAATTTCCGTTTGGCTCATTGGTTGACTATAAGTAGATAGGACGATGCTTTGGTGAAAAGATTAGGGATAATCCGAGATTAGGTTGAATAGTATAGGCGACCTAGTGATGAAAAATACAAGTGTGAGGTTACACCTAATCAATGTGTAAATGCAAAGAAGTTTGCCTTGACACGAGAATGAAAAAACTGTGAGAACACTATGGTATGCTAAGATCTTATGGAAAGCTATTTTAGACACCAATCTGGGTCAACTGTGAAGTTGGGAGTGATGATCAACCCGGATAACAAGACATATTTTGATAGGTTTTATGTTTGTTTCTTGGATTAGCTAATGGATGGAAGCGGGATGTAGGCCGGTTATAGCGTTAGATGGTTGTTTCTGAAAAGTCCTAATCAAGGGAAATTCTGCCGCAATTGGTAGAGATGGGAATAACCACATTTACCACGTGGCTTGGGGTGTGGTAAATGTTGAAAATAAAGATAATTGAGTTGGTTTTAGAGTTGCTTGAAGAAGATTTGGGTAAAGTTAAAGGTCAAGGTCTAACTCTCATGTCGATCAACACAAGGTATGCTTTACACATTGATTTTTCCCACAATTGTTAATATGATATTAAACATGATCTAACACACCAACATGCCTTTGTAGGGTCTTATTGAGCGGTGAAGCTAGTAATGCCATATCTTGAGCATAGCGATGTGCAAACACATATATGAAGGCTTTAGGAAACATTACCTTTGGATTGGAGTTTAGGAATCTATTCAGGCGACATCTAAAGCATCATACCCTCAACTTTTCAATAAAATAATGGATAAGATTAAAAGGCCAACCACAGTGCACATAAGTTTCTCATGGATAAGAATCCCAAGACATGGTCGAGCTTTCTTTGAGGTTGTGAGAGGTTGTGAAGCGATTGAAAATGGGTTTAGTAGATGCTTCAATAGTGTTATTGTGGTGTTAGGCATAAGCCTTGATCACCATGTTAGAAGCTATTAGGGTTATTGTCTTGGAAAGGATGCGGAAGATGAGAGAGGTTAGTGGAAGTGGACTCTTTGGGTGTGTCCCAACATTCAAAAAAGATTGGAATGGTGAAAGACCAACAAAGGTTAGTGTCCATTAAACTACACTTTGCAATTTATAATATTTTGATTCAAATTGTTAAATTTCATATGCGAGTTTTGGCATGTGATACCAATGGTGGGAATGTGTTTGAGGTGAGACAAGGAAGTGATGGATTCACCGTTGATGAAACAAAGAGGACTTGCAGATTGCAGGATGTGGCAACTTTCGTGTATACCATGTGTTCACTCCCAAAGGTCATAATGTTTATGAATAGGTTACACGAGGCTTATGTCCCAGTTGGTTTAGGACGGACATGTATTCTTTAGCTTACAACAATTTGAACTTAAAACACATTGGTGGTATGAATTTTGGCTGATCGAGCATGTACTCAAATGTATTACCACCAAAGCCTAAAAAATGCCAGTAGGCCTAGAAAGAAGAGAATCGAGCTAAAGGTGAGGGGTAGTAGTACAAGAGTATCTAAAGTAGGTGTTCTAATGCATTGTACAAATTGCCATAAGCTTCGGACACAATATAAAGGTTGCAAAGAACCTATTGTGGCAAAGACACTAAGCCAAAGGAGTAGTTGGTAGGCTAGAAAACAAAATGGGTCTAATGAAGGAATTTGGATTGAAGTTGGTGGTGGGTCTAATGAAGGAATTAGGACTGAAGTTGGTGGTGGGTCTAATGAAGGAATTAGGACTGAAGTTGGTGGTGGGTCTAATGAAGGAATTAGGACTGGGTCTAATGAAGTTGATGTGGGTAGTGGGTCTAATGAAGGAATTAGGACTGAAGTTGGGCCAAAAAAAGGTGGTGGATCAAAAAGGAAAGTTGGGTCAACACTTGGACTTCCAACAAGGCATGGTAAGAGGAGGGCATGTACTTCAGCATTTGCAAGATGGTTTGGTGTTGATAGCTGTCTTGGCCAGTCTCAAGAACAACAACGAGTTCGAGTCAGGCCTCGAGAAGAAGTGGAAGATGCACATCAAGATCGGGTTCAAGTCAGATCTCAAGAACAAGTGCAGTTGAACATCAAGATCGGGTTCAAGTCGATCTCAAGAACAAGTGCAAGTCGAACATCAAGATCGAGTTCAAGCAGATTGATTTAACTCCAATTCAGTTACCCGGTCCACAAGACCAAGTGCAGGCACAAGAAGTTCAAGTGCAAGATCAGCAAGTGCAAAAGACAAAGAAACAAGCTCATAAAATCAGAAGACCAAGTGAAAGAATCATACTAAAGAAGTTGGGCAAAAAAATGGATGGTCAGGGCAGTACTAAAGACAATGCACTTGATATATAAGTGCAACTACCATCTATTTTAGCTTTTGTATATCATGTTAATAACAATTAAATAGCCCATTTTGTATATCTTATGAGGGCATAGTTAATCATCTTTTGGATGTGTAAACACTTTAACTGCCATATGGTTCTGTAGGTATGTTAACAGTTTAAAATGACCATCTACAAATAGCCCATTTTGTATATCATATGAGGGCATAAGATGGTCAAAATTAAACTACTTTCTTGTATGATTGTTCTATCAATGAATTACTTTGTTCTATCAATGAATTACTTTTGTACAATTTGTGCAGTCACTCATTTTTGGACTATTGCAGTAACATTAGGTGTAGTAACATTATTGCGAGTTCTTGTTATACAATTCTGATCACTTTATGCATTTGCATTGCATCACTTCAAAAGCGACTTTTATGCATTTGCGGTTGCACCACCTTTATGACTTTCACTATTGCATTTTCTAACTTTTGTGGCATATCCAGTTAATGAGTCAATGAGTCAATGTATCACTTTTCAACATTTCTGCAGTATGTATTACCACTGAACATGTTTGCAGTCACTGAATCAATCCATCTTATCTTGTTCAAATGAATAACCACACCTCTATATAATAGCAGATATAGATGTTACAAAACCATATCAAACATCTATTCCATCTTTTGCAAACATGACTTCAAGAAACAAGGATTCCAACAAGAAAAGGTTATAAATTGTCAAACATCTTCATCCGCTTTTCCATCTCTTATCTATTAAACATACTTATGTTTAATTTGCTATATATTTTTTATTTTTGAAATAATCGCATTTCAAGTGACTCATCGAATATGCAAGGTGGAAGATGACACAACTTGGTAACACATGTGGGACATGGATGGTATTTTCCACCATTGCGATGTAGTACCACGATGAGCTAGAGTTTTATCAACCAAAGGTGGGCTCAAGCTCACATTATGTTGAAACTACTTCGATGATGCAGAGGATGATGAGCCACTAACCCAACAGTTGATAAGCACATTTGATGCAAGGCCAAAAGTTCTAGGTTTGCTCAGAAGGCCACTCTTGAAGCATTTGGTGTCAAACCTTATGTTGCCAAAACTCAAATGCGACTCCAAAGGGAAGGGAATGGAAAGGAAAAAGGATGGGTTAAGCACCTACTACCCAAGCTAATCGGTCTATGGTCTTATCGACTCTTGGTCTTATCGACTCTTGGTCTTTCGGTTTAGTTAATGTATGCCTTTTATGGCCCTATAATAATGTGTTTTCTATCAACTATCAATGAATGCTATGCTCCATTTGTTTTACTATGGTCTACAAATCACCTTTGGATTATAACAGATATTAGAATGCAACATAAATATAAGAAAATGTAAGCAAAAGACAACATTTTCATTCCATAACATAAAACCATTACAACAAGACCCTAATTACTTGGCAATTGTCATACCTAATACAACACAAATTAAACACAAGCATCCTATCATAATGTAAAATAACTTATCATACAAGCTGCAACTTGACTTTGTAGCCTTCACTCATCTTCCAAATGGTGACTTTTCCATAGCAAGACCTTCAACCATGTGTTGAGAATGTGGATTGTTGCTCATGTGTTTCGCTTTCAAAGAACCCAAACACCAACTCTTTGTAGTACCAGGTAGGAAGATCTACATCAAGAAACTCGTACACTTTGCAATCATTACATTTGACAAATCTCTTGCCGGATTCCTCCTTGTGGTTGAAGTATGAACCTTTAGAGACTAGTTCTGATTCTATGAGTATTGAATCTTACCACCAATTAGTCGTGATTGTCTTGAGCTTGAGGAACTCATTGATTAGGTTTATACTACCGGTTTGTAGTGATTGGGGAAGAACACGTTTTTGGTTTTCATTTTAATAAAAGCGTTTTTTAAATATTAGTCCTTAGGTTTGGTAACTTGACATAAATGGTCCCCAATATAATGCAACGAGTAAAGCAGGTTTTTTTGGTTTAACTCTTAATTAATTGTGCCACGTGTCCAATTTGGTTATAATAAGAGTCATTAAGAAAGTTTTTTGTTTTAATAGGAAAATTAAAAGTTTATTGTCACAATAGTAAAAAGTGGAAAGTTTGTGTATTTTTTACACCATTAACCCAATAAAAAAACATAAACATACACCACTATATATTAACATACCTCACAAACACAAATAAAAAAAAGTACACCACCAAACCAGTGTATAAAACCCACCATCATGCATGGTGTTGGAATGAGGGTGGCGTGGTGGTAGTGGTCACCACCGGTGGTCTACTAGACTAGCACCTATCATTACACAGTCTTAGATTCGAAAAGACCACTTCAATGGTCCGCATCTTTTTTTAGCTAAATGATACTATACCTTTCGTTATTCCATTTCATATCGTTTGCTTAGCAATAAAATGAATGATTTATAAGAATGAAAGCATATTTGAAATTCCTGATGCTCATTACAAAGGGATTCTATTAGAGATCCCATCATGGAATATATGGTTTACATGCTTATCACCGTTAGAATATAAACCAGATTTACTAAATTATTCTAATCAGGTGAGAAGAAATTTTCGTTGAAGTTAAAAAAAAATGATAAACAATTAAACATATTCTCAAAAGTTATGTACTCCATAATGAGCCTTAAATACAGATAACTCACTAAAAATAGGTTCAAATTTAATTTTAAAAGACGAAAAACACATTTTATCCAAGTTTCAACTTGATTCTAATCGCAAAATTCGTCATATAAACTTTAATTTAACGCAACCTCATTTAATTTATATTTCTAATGAGAATGTGACATCATAATATTTTCTGCACCTAAAAAATATAATTACATCACTATCTTTTTAGACGAATGAGGTTTTTTTTATTTATGTTATTCGTGGAAAGTGAATCTTTTGAACATGCGCAACCTCACTGGTTAATTCCGGTACCGTTTTCGACCCTTCTCTAACCACCCACAAATATACACACGCAAGCGAAATTTGAACCTTTGACCTCTTGTTTTACTTTAAAAAATCACTTCCAAAAACTACTAGAAATCACCCGTTTGTGGAAAATGTCAAGATCATCAAAAACTATTCGAGGTAGAAAAATTAACCACAAGGGGGTGATCTAGCGGTAAGAATACCGGCCTTTTAAAACGTAGTCAAGGGTTCGAATTTAACAAGGATAAAAGTAATCTTTTGTGGCCATAAATGTTTACTCGCCGTGTTGACTCCGAGCTATCTAAAAGGTATGATCGCTATGTTAAGTAGGATTGCTAACTAAAAAAAAAAAAAAAAAGTTTGGAAAAAAGTAGTTGTAACAAATACAAAGTTACCAGTTTTGTGAATTAGATTGAGTTGAAGCAACCCCAACTTCCCCAAACTAGAATATTTGGACAAAAAGGTGATGATTCATTGGCCAAAGAAAAGGTGAAGAAAACAATATAAATTAAAAAAATAAGAAGAAGAAAGAGAGGGTTGGGCTAAATAATTTATTACTAGAAAAACCTTGGGTTGGTTGCTCACTTGCTTGGTTTTATTAATTTTTACCTCTCTCTCTCAAGACTGAATTAATACTGAAATCAAATCTCAACAAAACCCCATTTCATTTTGATTTGACTCAACATCTTTAAACACATTTACGTCGGTGGGTTCGCAAAAAGATTCAATCTTTTTAAAATCTTGGTGTCCAAAACCACAGATCTTTTGTAAAATATTAAAGTAAAAAGATTTGTGGGTTTAATTGATTGATGGGTTGGAGATACCAAGCTGGTTTGTTTCTAATTGCAGCTGTTGTTATCATTTGGGTCTTTTCTGCAGAAGTTACCCAGGTTTACTTTTTCTTTTTTTATTCTTTGACTTATGTTTCACAATTGTAGTTAGATCACATGTGTTTTTGTGATTCTGGGACTAGTTTTCTGGTTTAAGGTAGGAAGTTATTTGCTGGTTACTGGTTGCCTGGAAATTCGGTTACAAAGTCAACCTTTATCGTTTTCTTGGACACTCGTAATTACTAGTAGATGAGGTTTAGTCTTTAAACATGGATCTTTAGCTGATATCATAGGGGATCTTTGTTTTCAAAGTGTTAAGGGTCTTGTGTGTGCATTTTGGAACTGATAATTGAGACTTGGATATCAGATAATAATCTCTAGACCACAGCTAAAAGATAGGTAGGAAATTTTCATATAAGGTTTACCTCAGCAATATGTTTTCTTGCAACGACGTCGTATGTTCTTCAAATCTAGATACTTTGACCCTGAATAATAAAGAAAATCAGAACTGATGCGTACAACTTTAAGTCACAATCATCTGTTTTACATCCAGACACCCCTTTTAGTTAGGTTTAAAATAAAGTTGGGTTCTTGTAGTTTTCTTGTGAATTTATATAGGCTTTTGATGAGGGTATATGGTAAGTTCATGTTATATTTACCCGGTTAAAACCCGTTACCCAAAAAAAAGTTCATGTTAATAAAAAGTTCATTCTTATTGTAAGGTATTCAATTAATACCTAAAATAGGTAGTTTAGGGAGTTATGGTTGTCCGCTGTTATGATGAGTTGGATTCTCTTGGTATAAGCAATTCCAAATTTGGCTGGTTTACTTCAGTTTCGCATTGATTTATATGTGCTAAATAGAAAAGCAGGTTCTCTGTGACATGTGAGGTTAGTCAAGTTTATGAAATAGGGAACTTTGTAACTGTTTGTTAGATAATACAAGAAAACGTTGCAATGTGGATGAAAATGATATTTCCCATGTGAACAAATGCAACATTGTTCACACGAAATCCCAAGATAGAATGACTTATTTAGTTATTTTCGCTTGCAAGTTATTAATGGGATTGCTTCTCGTCTAGATGATTCCTCTGTTTCTTCATTTTTGAGGGGCATCTTTAACATTTACCTAACTGCACAATACTATATCTCTTCCCATGCTTTGTACTATAAGAGATACCTAAGTTGGAAGTATTCTACATTTCTACTCTCTTGGAAAACTATCGTATTTTTCATGTAAAATTAAAAAATAAATACAGATTGATTTTAGTTAACCTAATTCTGACTATGTTTGTACATCATAAACAGGGGATATTCGATGATTATAAACAGCCATTTGCTGTGACATATCTTGGAGCTTCATTGATGGTGATTTATCTTCCGATTGCAGTCATTAAAGATTGGATATACAAGTTAATTCAAAATAGAAAAAAACAATCCCTTATTGGAGTGAATTCCCCTCTTAAGTACATTGGTGGCTCAACAGTGTTTGAAATGGAAGTTGAAGGGTCACCATTAAGTCGAAAAGATAGTGATCATGACCTTTCCAAACAAGAAGAAGGAAATCCATTAGTCCCTAAAAGCAAAACTGATATTTCTCCATTGAAGCATGATGCACAGGTTACAACGAGAGAGGTCGCAACTTATGGATTTTATATTGCACCTATCTGGTTTCTCACAGAGGTTAATATTTATGCTTATGCAAGTTATTAATGGTTTAATGTGTCAATGCACATTTTACTCTCAGGTGTTTGTGTAAATCAAGCATGACTAGTTTATTTAACTTTCATTTCAGTATTTGTCAAATGCTGCACTTGCACGTACAAGCGTTGCTAGCACTACAGTACTCTCTTCAACTTCAGGACTATTCACGCTATTCATTGGTGCGTTTTTGGGCCAAGATTCTTTAAATGTGACCAAGATTGTTGCGGTCTTTGTAAGCATGGCTGGTGTTGCCATGACAACAATGGGCAAAACTTGGGCGGCAGATGAAGTCACTAAAAATTCTTCTTCGTAAGTCGCTTCTTCCCCTAAACACTTAAATAATCTCTTTTTCATTATGTTAGTACTTTGCATGAATTTCTTTTGTGGTAATGCTGTTAGGAACTTACGGTTGTGATTGAATATCCCTGTTTCGTATCAAACATTCTTCATGCACTAGGGTTTACCTTGTAGCAGTCACTGATCTAGGATTTTGATTAGTGTGTGCACCAACTTAAAGCTAACTAAACTCTAAACATTATAGGGAATGTACTTTAATAACCGTTATCTAAATATTGCATTACGAGGTAACTAACTTAGGTCTGAATTTTATATTTGGTAACGAACTTTTTTTTCATGAAAACGCCAAATTTCAAATATTAAGGTAACACATACACGTTACTAGGTCAAAACGTTGACCTGCCAAATGCTTACTTTTACATGGCACTAAGAATCCACTAAAGGTTGAGTGTTACTGTATTTCGAAATTTTAGTAAAGCTTGAGTGTTGTTATGTGTGAAAACAAAGTGGTTACTTGAAATAAATCTGAACTGGTTACTGAATTTTGCAATTTATATTTCTTGTAATCAGCACAGTATTTTGTAGATTTGAGTGTGTGTTTATTGTTGTGGGTTGTGATGTACTATCTCCTTGGTTGAAAATTTTCAATCTTACAACCATGTTTAGGTTTTCATCAATTTAGTGATCTTATTGAATGTTTCAGGCATTGACTGATATAAACTTCAACTTTTGTTTCTTTTTAAAGAAATGGCGATCGCTCTCTTGTTGGCGATCTGTTCGGCTTTCTTCAGCTATGTGTTATGGCCTCTTTACCGGTGCGTATCATCTATTATCTACTTAGTTTTATGCATAGTTACGAAATCTTCTTAGTTTTATGCATAGTTACGAAAAACTTTAATTTAGTTGTAAACTGTGTGATAAAAACCTTTATGCATAGGTGTTAGCGACATCATGTGTATGTCTATGTATACTAATCAAAGTCGTAAACTATCATCATTCATCAACTCCTGGGTGAATGGTCTTCCAGATATGGTTGGTTAATAATACAAATTTTATTTTACAGTGCTTCTTAAGAAGTTTTCAGGGGAGGAAGGAGAACGTGTTGATGTTCAGAAATTGTTTGGATATATTGGTTTATTTACACTCGTGGCTCTATGGTGGCTTGGTAAGTCTATGCTTCTAATTGGTCAAATATATGGTACTCGTCAAACTTGCCACCATTTTATTATGTTAGAAAGGAATATATGAGATTTACACATTATCTCTTATCCATAACTATATCCGCTCTTGCAAAAAAGAGTTAGAAACAACGAGTTAAATGGTAACATGAATGGTTGCTGTAACTAGTTTAATGGTAACATGAGTGGTTGCCATAACGAGTTTAATGGTGAGATGAGTGGTTGCCGTATAGTTATCTCTAACTTGTAACATTTAGATGACAAGCAAAAACTTTGTCGGTAATTGCTACCCAACTTTTCAAAAATGTTTACTTAAGTTATGCATGAAATTGATGTACACGTCAGACCCAAGTTGTTTTTTTGTTGTTGTTGTTTTTTTTTTTTTTTTTAAAAACAACCATATCTAATGCGCATTTTTCCTCATTTCAGTTTGGCCACTGACTGCGCTAGGAATTGAACCAAAGTTCAAGATTCCCCACTCGGCTAAAATGGATGAAGTTGTTATTGCCAACGGACTTATTGGGAGTGTCCTTTCCGACTATTTTTGGTATGTATATATAGCAACCATCTTTTGGATTGAAATCCGTTTAGATTACTAAAAGCAAACATTTTTTTGTGTTTGTTAGGGCATTATGTGTTGTATGGACTACTCCACTGGTGGCAACCTTGGGCATGTCACTCACTATCCCCCTTGCTATGGTGGCGGATATGATGATACATGGCCGCCATTATTCTGCCATTTATATTCTTGGTTCTGCTCAGGTAATAAAACATTTCGTTGTGATTTTGAAATTTTGGATGAGAATGATGCTTTCACTTTAAATCCATGCGTTTATTGGTTAAGTTGAGGTAGAATCTTACTTTTGAGGTCAAACTAGCAAACTTTCTACCTTTAAATGATTTATTACATATTTAACACCAGAACTTTCTATGACCAGGATTGTTTCGTAGTGATTTCATATTGCATTAAAATTTCTACAAAAATTGGAAGAATGCATACCAAATTTGGAGCTGAAAGCCTGCCTTTCAAATTTCAAGAGTTAAACATTATCTTTTGCTTTCTTTTTAATAAGGGTGTTTGGATGTGTCTTTTCAATGATTATTGTGATCTCAAGAATTAAAACATAGTAACGTAGTTAGTTCAGGTGCATAAAGCCTTAAACTGTAGGCGTACATCTATTTAGCTTTCAAATATTGTCCAGGCTTATTATTATGGTCCTAGGATTCCACTGTGGAGTTATTAAACAATATGGCGACTGAATCTTGAGATTATACAGTAATGTTTATATTGACTTGAAGAGCTCTTTGGGTTTTTCAGGTATTTGCCGGTTTTGTGATTGCTAACCTTCCTGATAGAATTTCCAAGAAAATCGGGTTATAGCAAGTGAATCTCCACCGCTAAATTTTGCAATCTAAAGATTCTTCATTTCAAATCTTGATTCGTTATTGAACTTCAAAAATCCTGAAAACGCTGATTGTGATCATTGAAGATGGAACAAGTGTAACATCTGTTGTTTGAATATAAACTTGTGGTGCCATATCTTGAAGAGGATGATGTTCAAAATTGTGATATATACATACTTTTCTCATTTTGAGTCTAGTTTTGTTTTCAGTTTTGTGGGGTTAATGTTAGGGACATGCAATACAAGACTAGATAATTTGTACCAACTTTCCAAAATGTTAATATCAAATGTGTTATTGTTTTCTGTCCACTTCTTATTTTGGTTATCTTGCAAACTTTTCCATGTTATATTACAAGTTTATAAAAGTACATTGTGGCAAAGATTGTGATAAGATCTCAACTGTAAAAAGTGAAGTACAAGTACAACTGGGGCTGAGTAGACCTCATCTCGACAACTAAAACACGGGCTCGAAATTCGAATCGAGCTTGATGAAGATTTAAAGTTCAATCTCAAGCTCGGCGAGCTTTCTAAAACTCGAGCTCGAATGTGCATACATTTCATGCTCGAACTTGATATATTTTAAGCTTGACTCGACTCTCTTCATTATCGTAGGATTTTAAGACTTTAAACTCCATTGATAAACATGCATGTATATCTTTTGAAAACAATTTAATGCCAAATAACTTTTAATTTAATTGAAATCATTCTCCCCTCAATCAATGACATAGGTTGTTGATTGAGAGATAGAGATTTTGACAAATAAGTCCCGATGATTATCAAAAATGGAGATCGAGTTATTTTCAAAGCATTTAGTTTTCAAATAGATAAATGTTTATAGAATCGAGCATGGAATTTTGAAAACATGATAAGACATGGCTCGTTCTTTCTTTTAAAACCGGTTATTGCTCGAAAATGACAATAAACCATCGCTTTCTTTTTCTCCCAAAAATATATATATATATATATATATATTTTTTTTTTTATAAAATTCGAACAACATCTAAAGACCCGTGTCATTCTTTGAATGACAACATCAAGACCGTAGATATTATCGAATCGAGAGAAACATGACAAAATGACAATATTTTTTGACGATTTTTTCGAATTTTTTCAAAATTTTTTTTATGGATTTTGAAAGTTTTATATTTTTCTATTTGATTTTTGAAGGTTTTATAATTTTGTATTTTGTTTTTCCAATAGATATATACAAGAGATAGATGAAGATAGACCTTTACTCCTCGCCTTCCTCCTCAAGACGCTTGAGAGTTTTCGTTGAAGGCTTTTCAAGCCAAGTCGTGGAAGAATAAACTCAAAACGCTCTCTTGGAAGAGCTTTGGTGAAGATGTCGCTAACCGATATTCGTGACCTCACAAAATATAGTTCCACCACACCTTTTTCCACTTGTTCCCCGATGAAATGATGTCGAATGTCGATATGCTTTGCTCTTGAGTGTTGAACGTTGTTGCATGAGAGAGCAATAGCACTTTTATTATCACAAGACAGTAGGGATTTTGTTGAATTCAAAGCCATAGTCGATAATTGAGATCTCATCCATAAGATTTGAGCACAACAAGATGACATGGCTATGTATTCAGCCTCAGAGGAAATAGAAGTACTCATTTGCTTCTTTGAAGACCACCAAGCTTATCACCCAAAACCGAGCACCTCCCGACGTGCTTCGACGAGTATCTTGACAACCCGCATGATCAAGATTCGTGATAGGTCGTTAGTGACATATCGGTGTCCTTGGTACCATAGTCCCATATTGATGGTTCCTTGGAGATACCGAAGACCTGCTTAATCGCTTCAAGGTGCTTTTAGTAGGCTTAGCCCGGTATCTAGCACACATGCAAACATCGAACAAGATGTCTGGTCTACTAGTCGTGAGGTACATCGTGGATCCAATCATACTACGATATTTCGCTTGGTCAAACATGATCCCCGAGTGGTCCTCATCTAGTTTGGTTCGGTCAATCATGGGGTGTCAACAGGTCACTTGAATCAAATCCAAATTTCTTTAAAATCTCGTTGCATATTTAGATTGATTTATGAAAATGCCTCCGGACTTTGAGAAATTTGTAATCCCAAGAAAAATGACATTTGTCCCATCATTGACATTTGAAACTTTGAACTCATTTCATTTGAAAACGATCACATTCCATTGGGTCACCGAGGCAAAATAATATCATCAACATAAATTTGAACATGAATCAAATGTTTGCCTCGACTTCCGGTGAACAATGTAGGATCAATCGCTCCTTTGATGAATCCGGTTGATAGAAGAAACTTTGACGTTGTATCATACCATGCCCTGGAGCTTGCTTTAAACCGTAAAGAGCCTTCTTCAAACGATAAACGTGAGTAGGATGCTCTTGATTCACAAATCCTTCAGTTGGCCGACGAGACGACTTCTTTAAGATCTCCGCTCGTAAATGCCGCTTTACATCCATCCGATATACTACCATGTTCTTACTAGCAAAGATTAGCCGAAGATTCGATTGCCTCGATTCGAGCAACCGGAGCAAAAGATTCTTCAAAGTCTATACCTCCTCTTGACGATATCCTTTAGCAACTAATCGAGCATTGTTCTTCAACACATCACCATGCTCATCAAGTTTTACTTTGAAGATCCATTTGAGAGCTATAATCATAGCACGCCTCGAGCAGTACTAACTCCCATACATCAAGACGATCAAACTCATGAATTTCATCTTGCATGGCATTGAACCGCCTATCTTCATTCATGGCGTTTTAACATCTTTGGTTCGATCTTAGATAGTACGGAGTTGAAGAAGCACCATAAGGCATCGGTTATGAGTTGTTTCCGGTTGATACCGGACGAGAGGGATTTCAATGATGTTGTCTAAGGGTGATCGTGAGTCCATTTTCCGAGGTGTTCATGTGGCGCTTGTTGAGGAACCGAGGTAGTGAGTCGATGTCTCAAGAAGATGGTTCGATGATGATTCAGAGTAGCAAATATGTTTTCAAATGGAGCATCTTCAGAGTCGCAGGGATTAACTTCATCATTGATGCGTAAACATTTCCATGATGTACATTGAAGAATGATGATTTGTTGATGAGATCAAGGATCAGCACTGTGTGCTTCTTGACTTAAAGATATTGAGACCGAGGGATTGACTTCATTCATCGGAATATGAGCATCCTCTGTTGTAGGGATCAAGACCTCATTGAATCATACAGTTCATCAAACATAGGATCAAACAATTTCTTTACATGATCTTCGGATGGAGGTACATATGGAGTTTCTTGAGAGGAGTTTGGAACAAGGGTTGAACCAATGGGACTGCTTTTGAGGTGCGGTCCCGAGCCGGAGTGTCCAGGAGCCATTTGACCGGTCACCATCAAACGTAACGTGAATTGTTTCCATGATATTTCGTGTTCTTTTGTTGTAGATTCGGTATCCCTTTTGTTTGGTGCATATCCAACAAATACTCCAATGTCGCCTTTAGCCCTAAGTTTGCCCAAGTCTTGACCCTCATTAGTTGGATAGCACAAGGCACCAAACACATGAAGGAAAGATAGATTAGGTTTTCGTTGTGGACAAGTTCATATGGAGTTTTTCCATGAATAGTGTGAATTAGGGAACGATTTTGTGTGTAGCATGCAATGGCAATTGCTTCACCCAGAGAAACATTGGAACCTTTGAGTAGATCAAGATTGTTCTAGCGGTTTCAACAAGAGTACGATTTCGCCTTTCAACTACACCGCTCGCTGAGGGGTTCGTGGAACACTTCTTTGATGGTCGATTCCAACGCTTTCATAGAATTCACTAAGTTGTTTGTTGACAAACCTCGCCCATTGTCTGCTCGATAACTCGACCGCTTTGTTTAGTCGAACTCATACTGCTTGATGAGTTTGATGATGATATCGAGTTTCATCCTTTGTCCTTAAGAACTTGACCTGTGAATCTAGAGTAATCATCAACCACAACTAACACATATTTCTTCCCAAAGATATTCTCGCACCTCATTGGTCCACATAAATCCATATGAATCATATGAAGAACTTCGTGACAGAGTTAGTAGGTTTGGATTTATGGGCATACTTTTGCTTTTTCCCAATTGACATGTCAAGAAAGATGATCCTTTTCATACTTTAGTCTAGGTAAACCTACAACTAAGTCCTTTCTCGAAAGATCGTTGATGGTGCCAAGTTCAAGTGATTGAGACGACGATGCCATAACCATGACTTTGTTTTAGAAGCCTTTGATAACAAGCGATTGAGAGGCCCTCATCATGTCATCGATAGAGATGGTGTAAAGATTTGAGCCACGAGTTCCTTTTAATAGCCTTACCATTAAGATCTCTAACAAAGGTGTATGTTTTCCAAGGCTACTTCTAGATCGAATCACGTAATTGACCAACAGAGAATGATTATGACCTAAACCTTCCACATAATATACTCTAGAGATGACACTATCACTAACAACATAATCTCCATAACCCATAATAGCAACCGAAATGATCATTACCAAATCTAATAGCCCGATGAATTTGCTCACGAAGTTCATGAGCCGCGACCGGTCTCCAAATATATGCTTGGAACACTGAGTCCGTACGTAACGATTTGAACGATCCGCAGTTGAACACGTATAAGAATGGATAATCGGATAATTGGGATCCCATTGCAAGAATGGGTTCCATTTGGTTAGTAACAATGTTTGGAACACCCACATCGTAAATAGAAGCATTCATATCGTAGTGAGGCAATGGAATCGCTGTGAATAGATGCAAGACTAGTGTCGATAGCCCTGCTCACAGCTGTGATCACTTCTTAAGGAATAGTTCTACCAAGAGGCATCCATTTTCTAGTGGGCATTATCTCGATTAGTCTTAAGACCAACAGTGTCCAATAAAAGCCTATTTTATTGAATGTTCTTCCCGGTTTCCACTGCTTTTCTAACTTTCTTCGTTTTGCCTTTTAGCCTTCTTAGCATGAATTTTAGCATTAACAATATTAATCGGACAATTAACATCATTAGGCGTAACATTAACACCACATTCATGATTAGAGACAAAATTCAAGCGCACATCAAGACAAGGTTTGCAAATAGTATCGAATTGAATTAATTACAAGACGCCTATGGCTAATACTAGAATCAACACGATTCGCTTTATTCAATTCAAGCTTAAAGTTCCTAGATTGTTCTTCTACTCTCTTCCAAAGGCACATTCTTAGCTTGAGAGGTCCTATCATTCCTTGTATTGTCTTGAGACTTTGACCGCTCCCTTTAATGTCACGATTACTCTCAGAGGAATGGAACATTAGTTTGTTTTACTACTCTTTGCACCACCTGCTTAGATGTCCTGATCCGAACAACATGCAGTGCACTAAGGTTCACTTTCTTAAAACTAGAGGTACCGAGATTAGTACTCTAGAAGGCATCTTTGAGTTCTCTCTTAGCATTATGATCTAGAATCGAACTACTCAAGGGTACACTACGGTTCACATTCAAAACATTGGGAATCGAGTGCATATCATATTTGGCATTAGGCATTGAGCATTGAATCAAAGGGTTAACTCTCTCACCTAATGTCTTTGGGCATATTGTGATCAAGCATTCTAAGATTTCTTGAGATCGTTTGGCATATAAGCATGCATGTCCAATTGCATTATCATGAGGTTTCTCTAGCTTATCCTCTTCAACAATCTCACGCAGGCATTCTAAGCAATCCTTAAGAGATGAAAAGTATGTTTGAATAGCTAGTTTGTTGTTTCTTAGATGAGGAGGGACATATGTCATAGACAAAGCATATTTATTACAAGAGTGAACCTTGATACACCATTCTCCCCATTGATCATTGGCATTTTCCCTTTACCGACTCTTCGATTCTCAATTTCCTTTTGCAATGAAGCTATTTGTTCGTTGTTTTGTTACGAGTGACTTTAATTGATTCAAATAACTCATTGAAATGACGCTTAACCTTTTCATTTTCTTCTAGAAAACTTTCGCTTTCCTTTTGTAAAGCATTTACTAGGTTTTGAAGATGAAACGTTTGAGAATTCGAGAATCTAAAGGAGGAGGCATTTGGGAGCTGTCATATTGTTCGCTTGACCTTTAATTGAGAGATTTGGGCTTTCAACTTTCGATCGTGTTGCACCGAGCTTGAATCGCTCATCACGCTTGTTAATTTGAAAACCGCATCAAACTCGGAGCATCCAAGATGTCTTGACATTTGAAGTTTTGACATTTTCTTTAAGATGTTGATATTTTAGTTGTAAATTAAAATGTTCTACTTCTAGTTTAGAAAATGTTTAATCAAATTGTCGTGATCATCCGTTCAATTTTCTCGCTTAGTTTAGAATTAGTTTTTCAAGCTCAATGACACGATTATGGAGACTTTCAGGCCACAGATAGTTCATGAAATTTGGAAGCATTAATAGAGCAATTTGAAGCGGTGAAAACACATCTTGAGCAACACATTCAAGAATAAGATTCTCATTTAATGTATGCAAGTTCTTTCTTTCAATCTCATTATATTTCAAATGCACGCTCATAGTCACTAACTTCAACAACCATTGCATCAAATTCCTTTTCCATTCCCTTAATATCGTTTCTATCCCCTTTAAGACTCTCAAAGTGATCTTTAGAAGTTTAAAGAAGGGCATGACCTCGCTTAAATAACATTCTTTCATTTGTTCAAAACCCTTTCTCCTTCGCTATACCAGTGGGTGTGATCCTTTTCTTGCAAGTTTTCTCAAAATCAACAAATAGTTGAAATATAACGATTGGCTAATTAATGTCTTGCTTTTAGTGGCAATTGTTCTAGGTACAAGATGCATTGGTGTATTAGGAGGATACACATCGCTTCTAGGCATTTTCCAAAGAGGAGGGTTTGTTTCAACAATATTTTCCGTCGCATATCTAAATCCTTTTTCCGTAAGACTTGTTCGGGAGTCAACAATGTCTCGAGGCTTAAACTTGTTCAAGGAAATCAGTTTTCCTTCTTGTAATCGTGAGGAGTGATAATTATGTTTTCTCTTTGCATTTGGGATCATTTTGTTTCTTATTCATCTTTTCCTAGTGATTTCATTTGATTTCTTATCTTCCTCAAGCACACAACGCAACTAGGTTTCGCCAGGCTTAAGGATTTCATTACCATCATAAAGCACCTTATGAGCATTTCTAGCCTTTTAATTACCTCCGGATTTGGTTCCTCAACAAGGGAATGTTATGCTTATCGCTAAGACTCGATGTTTAGTGACCATGTGAGCAATCAATGGTGTTTCCTTGTATGTACAACTTGTTTTCAAGTTTGTTTTTAAAGTTTTCATTAGAAAAATCTCTCAAGAGTTTTGATTCCTTTGCATTAAATTCTTGCTTAAGCATTTTCACATTTTCTTGAAGTTCTTGTTTTGTTTAATGTTTTAGAAAGTTTTTCTTGCAAGGAATTTAATTCTTGTTTCAATACTTCTTCTAAACTTACTTTTTCTAATTCTTGCACTTACTTGGTCATCCATTTTCGCTCACGAGTGGTCAACTCAAATTTTGCACGTTGTTCATAAATAGCAACACGTTCTTTATAGGCATTTAGTTCGTAAATTATCGAATCATCAGGGCACATGCGGTGTATTCATAAAAACATAGTCATTGTTGATCGCAGAGGATGCATCACTTGGTACAACTTCACTTTCACTTTGTTTCACATATTGATCATATGGGACAATATCGATATTACCCATATTTTCAATATTTGATTCAATAGTTTCGATTGATTGTACTTTGTCATGCATCCGTTGCACATCAAGATCATCGATAGTTTTAATACCTCCGAGATGAGCTTGTCATGGGATGGCCCAACTAGTGGTGAAGAGGAGACCTTGGGAGAAACCATTGGAGAAATGCTAGCCATAAAATTGTGTGTGCCGTAGGTCCATCATCCACATCGTAGTCGTATGCATCGCCGCCGACTTGAAAGGCATTCGATGATTGTGACCTATCTCCGAATAGCCCGCTCATCCACATCTCGCATCATAGGTCTTGGCATTGCCCTCAAGAAGAAAAAAGAATTCCTCTTCATTCAAAGCACCCATTGTCCTGAGCTTGTGCCACAAAGATCTTATCTCAAGTAATCGCATTCTGCGGACGCTTTGGAGATGCGCGTTCCTTGCAATGTGTCCCTCACCACCACGCTTATAGCATTTGATCGGCTTAGCTTGACCTTGGTTACCATTCCTTCCTCGATTCTCGATTGCCCACATAACCTCTACCAAAGACCACCTCTTCCCCGATCATACTGCCTTTCCCGAATCGGTTGCACCACGATCCTTCCATCTTTAACAAGAGCTTGATTGTGTGGGTTAGATGTCGCTCGAGGTTGTTGTTGGTTTGTGGGAGAGAATTCATGTTTTGGCTAATCGAAGAGCTAGTTGATTAATGAAGTTTCCACGTGTGCATCAAAGATCGACTTGTTTGTACATAGGATCGTGAATGAGTTTGTGATTACCATTACCCAAGGGTATGACTTGTGAAGCTTTGGTTGTGATTCCATGTTTGAGTAGAAGGCGGTTGAATCATTAGACGAGCTTGTCTCTCCCGGGTTGGTTTTGAACCGATTGAGAATCAATTTTTCAAACATAGCATGTCTCTCATTTCAAGGAGGAAGGCATAGAGTTGCTCATAGTTTGTATTCTTCAATCCTTTAGTAAGCTTCACAACAGTAACAAACTTGTGCCATTCGGGATTCATGTTGTTCACAAATTTTGAGTTCAACTGAATGTTAGGCATAGTCATTCGATGTTCCTCATGTCATTAACTAACTTATGAAATCTCACATAGTACTCATAGACATTCTCATCCGGTTTCATCTTGAAGTGCTCAAATTCGCCATAGAGTTGGGATTCTTTGTCTTCCATAGTTAATTCGAACCCGAGAGAAGCATCTTAACATTATCCCAAACCGCCTTAGCATCGTTGTTATGATTGATCACTTGTAGATGTCTTTAGGAAGACCTTGAAGAACAATGTTTGAAGCCCCGATATCTCGCATCAAATCTCTTTTATCCTTATCATCAAGCTCATCATACATCTTAGGTCCGTCCATTCCGTAAATGTGAGTACTATCTTCATTAGTATCAAGTATGTCTCTAGTCGTCTCAACTCGATATGGTCCTTCATCAATGGATTTGAGAATGTTGACACCATTTTCCTTTCCAAGGCAATACAGGCCCGATTCGTTGAGCCCAAGAATCGAGTCGGCCTCATCGAGCATGGGTGGATTTAGTATCCGAGCCACCGCTTGAACATCCCCAACAAAGTGGAGATTACAAGAGGAACGTTGGTAGACATGTTAATGCATTATACGGGATTTTATAACTCTATGATTAAACCGAAATAGATTCTTTCACGGATTTTACTAAATCAAGAGAAACCGTAAACAATCACTCAAGTCGCTAGAAGATAATGCACTAAGTCGCTGAAGATAATGCACTAAGTCGCTAGAAGATAATGCACTAAGTCGCTAACACTTAATTCGCTACACCACTAAGTCGCTAGAGTCCCAAGTCGCTAGACAAATGCAAGTCGCTATAGTAACTAGCTAAGCCTCAAGTCGCTAGCAAAATTTTGGCAAAGAATTGCCACTCAAGTCGCTAAAGATACAAGTCGCTAAAGAGCAACTCGCATGCACTCAAGTCGCTACCACTGTCGCTACTCAGAGTGGAGAGTCCACTACTTGTACTTTAACTCGCTAGATCTAACTCGCTAGGTCTAAAGTCGAACTCGCTACAAATTTGTAAAGCAAGTCGCTATGAAGAGAATAGTCCGTGAGCTACGCCGCTAGCTTGAAAACCATATAAACATCACTTTTCAATCCAAAACAACCCAACCAAGATGATTCAAGCTTACCAAATGAAAACCTAAACACTTGTGATGATTCTAAACATAAAAGTACTAACAAAATTCAAACTTTAACACAAGAAATCAACCAAATGATGCAAAACCACTAAACTTTTTCAAACTCAAAACCACCTAAAACCACTAGAAATCCAAAGATGTGCAAGATATGATCCAACCATGGCTCTTGATACCAATTGTAAGATATAACTTTTCACATACACATCAAACCATAACAACAATGTGGCGAATAAGTGGAATTCTAGAGAGAGAAAGTTAGAGGTTTAGAGAACTTAGTGAGAGAAAGTGAAAGATATTATTATGAGCTCCAACTCTCTACCTTGGGAGGTAGAGAGTATTTATAGTCTTACATAAATCGCCACACATCGGGCGTGGATCGCATACAGGTGGGTAAAGACCCGTCCGTCCTCCACGGTGTTACTTAACTAATTACTACTTAACTAAAAAGAACTACGACTACGAGCTTTCTAACGATTACATATACTTGAGGTGACCGACTCTTTAATACCGAATTTCTAATTCCTAATGTGTGTTGTGTTGTGATGGGTAGTAGTTCCTCCATAGTAATGGAACTAGGTGCTTAGCCTAGTACCTAATAAAGGGTAGGCGACGTTGTGATAGGATTAGTTCTCCAAGGTGTGAAAGAACTAGGTGGTTAGCCTAGCACCGTATAAAGGGTAGGCGACGTTGTGTTAGGTGTGGTTCGCCTTTGTGTGAAAGAACTCGGTATTTAGCTTTGTCCCGAAAAAGGTTGCGGCGTTGTGAAGGCTTCTCCGCCATAAGGAGATTGGTGTAGTGCTTACGAACTCTCGAGTAGGTGACTCGGGAGTGGAGTAGGGCAAGGAAGGTGTCCTTGTAGCCGAACCACTATAAATCCTTTGTTGGTTTGTCTATCCTTTTACTTATCGCTTACTTTTATTCTTGCATTACTTTGTTTATTCTCTATGTGGTTGATGTCTATGTTTGTGATGCATACTTGGTCTTTCATATAGTCACAAACTATATTAAACACTTTACGATTATGACACGCTTGATCAAGAAAAGTAACCTGACTAATAATGGTGAAACTTGATTTATAATGAACCATTAATCTTATGGAATCTTATGTGATGTCAAGGGTTGGCCTTACATGCCGTAATGCGTTAAATGCATCCTCGCTACGAGATTATCAAATGCAATGGTTTATACTATATTTGATACAAAAGTTTTAAGTTTGAAACTAAACGATTCACCCCCCCCACGTTTTCACAAACTCAAATTAAGGATAATTGTCTCGCATTAAATGTTTTTGTTCCTTAAACAATACTTACTTACTTTGTTGACCATTGACCTCATAAAACATCAAATAAATTCAAAACCA
This sequence comes from Chrysanthemum lavandulifolium, assembly GCA_022545495.1. Lineage (NCBI taxonomy): Eukaryota > Viridiplantae > Streptophyta > Magnoliopsida > Asterales > Asteraceae > Chrysanthemum > Chrysanthemum lavandulifolium. Next base: position 116,766,918 of record CM040242.1, read on the forward strand.
TCAAGTAATAGTTAAAGTAGGACACATTGTGACTTCCTCTTTTTCCCTTGCTTGGCATGGGTCTGCTAGAACAAAACGACACCCTTTCCTAAACAATTTTAAATACAATCCTTTTACATTAATTTCTTAAACTTTGACTAAAAACACAAAATACCCTATGTAAAAGACAAGTCAAAGAGATCTTGTCCCCTTTTTCCCATTTACACGACAAGAACCACACAAACATTTACATGCATCTTTCATTTTCACTAGCACACCTAGTATTATTTAGTCTATTTATATCATACTTATTTTACTTACAAAAGCAATAGACAAGACTTGATTTTATGTGTATTTTTGTTATGAAATTGTTTCATTTTGACAACAAAACAATCGAACACAATTGAACTCAACACTAAGCTATTCGAATATATTTTTTTATATAACTCGACACAAACCTAATATGAATATATTGTACTGATACACGGGTTCGGGGTCGAAAGACTTCGTTTTCCATGAGCAAGCTTTACAACCCACTAGGCAGTGTACCTAATCGTTGTAGTGTAGTATGAGTAATCCAAGGGGGTTGATCGTTCTCTAGGGGAATAGAGATGCTAGTAGAGATGTATGACGAGAAGGTGAGGTTGAGGGTGATTCTTTTTAGTCTTTTTATATTTTTTAGAAAGCAAGTAAATATCTCGGGGTATAGGAGTGGGGGTGGTACTTCTACCGATGTTAACTACTAGTTCTTAAAACTAATAACTAATTAAATGAAAAGGATAAAAGCTATGTATTGTAAGGTGTATTCTTATGATGATTAAAAGTGTGTTTACTTAGATGTTCTTACTCCCTAGTTATTTATTATTGGTCAGTTGAATTGTCACATCCTCATCTTAATTGGTGCGTTGTATTCCTTGTGGTCATAGGGGGTGCCTAATTCCCTAGTTTTATGAATTGTAACTCTCATCTAGACTATCCGAGGATCGCCAAGTACTGTAGTATCTCCCCCGAATACTCTATTATCCTAAAGATACAACTGACGCAATAAACACAATGATGGCTCAAGTGCACTCTTAAGCATTGTGCTATTTAGGACGTTCAAACTCGCAACAATTAAAGAAGAAGCTAGTTTCCTTACTCTAGCGTCTACCAATTAAAACAAGAGACAACCTAACAATAAATAACAATTAGGTTCCATAGATCTAAGCAAACACAATAATAATTTAGCTACTCATTGTGGATAAGCATGCATACACACAAACAATTAAACATAGGATAAACATGGTGATATGATGGATTAACAAACTTATCTTTTGATGTAAAGAAGGGTTTGGAACCCTAAAATACTATCTAAGTCAGACTACACATGAACTAAGGTTTGCTCTCTAAAATTCTACCACCCCAAATGCAGAAAAATAGAATTCTATATATGGATTTACAAATGCGACGACGTCGAATTTTGCTGGTGACACCGTCTGGTCGCCATATTTAGGGTTTCGTTTGGGCCAAGTCATCATTGGGACGACGTCAGTTGAGATGTGTAACGCCGTCTGTCTTCACAAGTGACGTCGTCTTGAATTGGGTCTTGGATGTCTCGTGTAAAACAAAGAGAGACGCCTTCCAAAAAATAGGCGTGACGCCGTCATGTTGTAGAACCAATTTTTCACCTAATCTGTCGCTTGAAATCTAATTAGAAATCCTCCTTAGGGACAACGCCGCCTTTGGGTTGGGACGCCGCCAAGCTTGCAAAATAGCCTTGTTTCTTGACTTTGCCGTTTTCTTCATGTTTTCGCTCCTTTTCGTCCAAATATGCTTCATTCCAACAATTTTCTTCCAAAAGACCTAAAATGTGAAAAGGAACGATTTTAAGTAGTAACGGATATAAAATGTGTCGATTTAGGGCTTAAATGACCCCTAAAAATGTATGTTTTAAATCCTTATCAAATATTCATACACTTGAAATTTGCTTATCCTCAAGAAATGTGCTTTTAGCCAATCAAATTATAAGTTAGGGGTCATGTAGCATTGGTTTAGAATAGTTTACAACAAATACAAGCGCCACAATAGTCTTAACAACACGGAAATTATACACTAGCACCTCACAATTGGTTTTTGTATTCTCTCATCTCTCGGGTTTATATGAAATATAACATGTAAGGAAATGGAAGATAAACACTCACTACTTGTCATAGTACATATATTACCATAGGCTTGAGAATAGATTAAACCTCCACCACTTTGGCGTAATCACATAGGAATAAATATCTAAGAGGTCTTTACAAAGGGTTATAATGATAGGCTTAGGTAGGGAGTAAAGGGTTTTCTTTGGATAAGTGGATATTTAGTGGTGGCAAGTCAAAATCTTATGTTACAAGCATGTAAAACGTGGTGTTGCTAAGTCAAGGCTCGACTCACTAACACTAAATAACTTGAAACAAAACATAAACATAAAGATAGATGTAGGATGGTAGCCGTATGTTTTCTCATCATTTTTTTCACTAAATCTTTTCTCTTTTTTGATTTTTTTCATACCTTTTTACTCTACCATCCTCTACGATAACATCAAAATAAAGGGATTTATAGGAGCATCCCTACACTTGAGTTTTTATTTTACTAACACTAATTGACCCGATTTGAAAAGATCAAAACACTTGGAGTACTTAATTACGTAGACAAAGGGAAATTAAATTTATCGTTCCTTCCCGTTACCCCATAAATTACTACTTTAACCCATGAGTCCCAATCGTCCCAAAACTGTATACAAATTATATGACTCGACTTAGAAATCATGCAAGTAACTAGATAATTGAACTAAGGGTTTAACAATGATTACAATAATGCACTAAAGATGAGTGCATACAAGGTAGGCTAAGGCGATTTGGGTGTAACATTTGAGGGTTGATTGTAAACTGTGAAAAACTAGAAGGGGGGGTTGAATAGTTTTGCCAATTAAAACTTGCTTTTAAACTATTTAGATCGACTTATGTCAATCTCTTTGGATGTGTGTGTTGGATGTTGATAAACAAGCATATAAAGGAATGTAATGAAAAGATAAGAGTAAGAAGCACAAAACCACAACGTGAGTATTTATAGTGGTTCGGCTACAAGGACACCTTCCTTGACCTACTCCACTCCCCAAGTCACCTACTCGAGAGTTCGTAATCACTACACCACTCTCCTTATGGCGGAAAAGCCTTCACGACGTCGCCTACCCTTTTTCTGGTGCTAGGCTAACCACCGGGTTCTTTCACTCCAAGGTGAACCACACCTTCACAACGTCTCCAACCCTTTATCAGGTACTAGGCTAAGTACCTAGTTCTTTCACACTAAGGTGAACCACACCTACACAACGTTGCCTACCCTTTATTAGGTACTAGGCTAAGAACCTAGTTCCATTGCAATGGAGGAACTACTACCCAACACTACACCAATGACTAATCCCACAGAAGATCAACTCCTTTTTACAACATCATCAAGGATATCAATATCCTTAGATCTAGTACTAATCTATCTTGTACATCGAAACACACCATATCGAATGTACATCTAAGGCACCTTTCACTAATGCCTTTAACTAGATCTTCAAGACACCCTTTACTAATGTCTTGTGTCTTGACTTCTAAGCACCCTTCAATAATGCTTCTAGTCTTGACTTCTAAGCACCTACCACAAGTGCTTATGATATGGACGATAGATACCCTTCACTAATATCTTCGTCTTGACACTTGAGACACCTTTCACAAGTGTCTTCAACACTCTTAGGAAAAGAAAACAACACCAACAAGAAGACTTGATGAGTCTTGATGATGAGGAAGCATGGCAACTCATGGACTTGAGCTTGCTCGACTTCAAAGGTGGTGATCTTGCCTTTAAGAGGAACCTAGAAGATCACACAAAAACAAAACTACAAACATAGATCTCTTGGATCTGAGGTTAGATAGTTTTTAACTCTATGGGAAAGTATGTTAGAAAGGGGTTAGAAACAATGAAGAAATGGCTCACTATTTATAGAGGAAAATTTCATCGTTCCCCGGATCCCACGGATCCCTTCCACAAGGGATCCGTCTAGCGAAAGCTAGGGATCCGTGGGACGCTCCTCTTTACCCATGTGTATTTTGGTTATGGGTCATGGGTTGATCCATGGGTCTTTAGCTAGATACAATGTATCTCTTGAGTGCAATGCACCTAGTCACATGGGTATGGGTCAATACCATGGGGTTATGGATATTGTCCATATATGATATACGCATGATGTCATGCAATGGGTTATGGGTCAAGCTCCATGGGTCATGGGCTTTGGGTTGTACCCAACTACATTCAATGTATTTGCCCAATGGGTTATGATACTTAAGTTTCTACCCATTTATATTACCCAATATACTACGTACTAGTTATGTGTATATTTTACCCAAATATGTAAACACTAGTTGTTGTACATATGTAATATTAAATCATAAAATCACTTATACTTATTTTAGTGTTTTATGTGAAAATGTGAATATGTTAGAAACTATTAGTTCAACCCATTTACGTATTTTATTTGTTTCGTTAAAATGATTTTACGTTTGTTATCGACAAAACATTAGAAGATCGTAAAATATAAATAAACGTTTTTACGGCTTATTTGTATTAACATAAACAATGCTCTTCATTGATATTTCGGAAACTGAAACATCATGAGAACCGCGAAATGATAGGCTCTGAGGCGTTAATAGGGGTATCGTGTACTAAAGATGAGTATGTGGAAAACTAGAAGGGGGTTGAATAGATATAAATAGTGATTTTAAGTTATTATAACTAATTTACATCGAGTTTAGGGTATTTCCGATAAGATTTCCATGTTTTCGACAAGTTTGACCATCGCTAACCTCTGTTGACCATGGTTGACCCATTTTTTAGAACGATTTACACAAATCAGAAAGGTCAGTGGCCCAGTAGCACCTAATCGGTGATTAATCGGCCTTATAGACCTTCTTTTGCAACACTGCTTGCCCTACTCCACTCCCCGAGTCACCTACTCGAGAGTTCAAGCACTATGTCAACAAACTCCTTCAACTCGGCGGAGAAGCCTTCACAACGTCGCTTACACTTTTTCCGGTACAAAGCTAAACACCGAGTCCTTAACACGGAGGACCAAAGCAACACTACTATAACACAACAAATATGTGAAATATGAAATACAAGATCTTTGCTACAGAAATCTTGTGGAGGAACGAATCAATCAAGGACCCCTTGCTTGGATGACTTGTAGAATGCTCGTGATCTCGCCTTAGAGAAGGACCTATATGAGAATCACAACAAAATAAAGAAGAACTACTATCTAGATCAAGAGATCTTAGGTTAGACGAATGTAAGAATATATGAGAGGGTTTGTACGAAGAGGGGTGAGTTACAATGAAGAAATGGCTCTCTATTTATAGGCAATTTCTTGCATCACAGATCGGATCCCACGGATCCCTCGCACGAGGATCCGTCTAGTGTAATCAGAGGGATCCGTGAGACGCTCCTGTTAGCCCATGGGTTATGGGTTATGGGTCATGGGTCCTAGACTTTGGACCATGGGTATCTAAGTAGATACAATGTATCTAAAAGATGCAAAGATGCAATACATCTAGTCAATGGGTTATGGGTTAACTCCATAGGTTATGGATATGCTCCATGGGTATGGATCATGGGTTATGGTTTTTACCCATCCTAATAAACTATTACAATAAATGAATTATTACAACAATTTATATTAAATGACTATATATGTATATTCTTTACAAAAATAACATATATCCTTATAATTTTACTTATGATAACATTATATTTGTTATCAACAAAACACAAAGAGATCGCTAAATGTTAATAAATGTTTTTACGGTTTATTTGTATTAACAATCTCCCTTTTTTGATGACAAAACATAATGTTATGATGAGTAAAACTTAAGATTAGATGTATGTCTTGAAAGCATAAGTATTACTTTTCTCCCTTTTGTCAAACAAAAAGTGACCCTAATGAAGAAATAAAGTGTGGAAAAATAGTCCAAGTATCTCTAACTCCCCCTTGACGGTAGCTCCTCCTAGAATAGGGCGTCAAGTGAGAAAATATAAAAACCTACAAAGAGAAGGTTAGTAGTACCATGTATAATCTTGTGATTGACGAGAAACAAGATAGATATCCAAGGTATGTAAACAAAGCCTTGCAATAAAATAACAAAGTGTAGTGGTATATATGCCACATACAAACATGTAAAACTAAGAACAAGGTTTGTTCTTTAAAATGACTCAAAAGAAAAACTAGAGAAAATAGTAATATTATTCCTTCCATGCTTGCATAAGGTTATTGATGGTTGTTTTGGTGAGTGATTATGTTGATACGATCAAGGATGTGGTTAAGTATGAATCGATCTCTTCCCTAATTTCTATTGCAAGTTCCTAGTGGATTGGCAATGTTCACAATGTAAATGATGTGGGTAATGTGTGTGGAAGGTCTCCGGGTTAGTTTGATTTGTGAGATGCGGAAGATGTGGTGGAAAAGTTGGAAAATATGGATCAAAGTCCGGAATGTTTGGAAGTGGTGGTGGAAAAGAACCTAGATGTTCTTGTAAGAGAATGGGAGCTAAAGGTGGTGAAGTTACAAGATCTTTGTAAATTGTGTTTGGAGATGTGGGAGGTGTTAAAAAGACTAGTTCTTTTGGGTTGATTTCTTGGGATCTTTTTGGAGTCTTAAGGAGTTCCAATAGAGTGACTTTAGGTGGAGACTTGATAGGTGATGATGGTGGTGTGCTTGTTGGAGATGAGGGAGGTGCTACTATGGAACTATTTGGTGGTGAAAGTGTAAAACCCTAAAAATATGAAACGTGTTAAGAGACTAAAATACCCTTGAAATCGAACATTTATTTAATACGTAAAAACACGTTTATATCATTTAACGAAAATTAAAAACTAACTTACGAATAATAAAAACTTAACGAATATGTTACGTGATCATTTTGGTACGACGAAAGATGTAAATGTCTCGCGTAAAAGTTTGGGCCTTGTTTTCGTTATTTGGGAACCAAGATGGGCTCGCTTTTCTTGCCAAGCCGAGTCCAAGAAGCCCACAAGGTGGCGTTTGTTTTGTGTTCGGTTGGACCAAGCCGAGCCCATACCCCCCTCCTAAAAGCCCTAACCGAAATTTTACTACCACTATAAATATAACACATAAACTCAAAAGTGAAACCCTAGTTTTGGTTGCCTCCCTTTTCTTTTTCTCCCATTCGGCCGAATACCTACACCTTTGGTGTCGAGATTTTGCTTCAACAAAGCTAAGGTATAACGTGTTCCTCGTCTTCCTTTGATGCACCTTAAGTTAATATGTTGTAGCTTGTTTGTTTTAGTCGACTTTTGTTTTCTTTTTCCTTGTGTCGAGCCGTATGAAACCAAACAACACAAACCCTAATGATTTGAACCTTATAAGTATTAAAGAACATGTATGTAATATGTATTATTGAATCGGATCATGGTTAAGTCGAGCTATAAAAGAACCGAACCACATATATAAATGTTATCATGCCTAATAAATTCGAAACCCTAATTGGAATGGAACCCTAAGTGTAATTAATGGTCTAAACATGTGATTATAGTGGTTTTAATAAACCCTAAAACTGGACAGCATCATATGTCGAATTTGTGTGTGTTATAGATCCAATTTTATAAGTGCAATAACCTGGGTTTTTGTGGGAAAAGTTTATTTTATGTCTTAGTTAAGTTTTCCAAGTGGTTTGGTCGAATTTGGAGTTGTCTAAGTCGTATTTTTAAATTTTACAAAATCAAGTGTCAAAGCTGAGAAAACGGGTCTGAAATTTAGTTGTATTGTTTGATTTTTCATTTTCAAACCATAAGGAATTGGGAGCTCTCCTTTTACAGGAGTGATATTTATGACATAAATGAATTTCTGGGAGTTTTGGGAATTTTTCCAAGGTGTCTAAACAGGTCCAATAAGTGTAAACTTTTGAGGTGTATTTTCGATTACTTTCGGATAGGTCGGACTTGTGATTTTCCATAGGCCATTTGGCATAGAGATAGAACCCACCAATTTTTGGAGACTCTTTTAAATCATATGGGAACCTCTGGATTTTGCTTGATTTCATTTGAGCTAAGTAAGTATTTTATAAAAATCGCTAAAGTCTGGTCCGAATATGAGTTTAAGAAACCGAAAGATAAAATATGATATCAATAGGTAACACACTTACAAAGGCATAAGAAGCTTATAAAAGGAACTAATAAGTATTATACGAATCGTAATCCGTGTAGATTCATTGAAGAAGACGTAGCCGTATCTTCGTGTTCGCTCATTCATTTGCTTTCCTCTCATTCGCGTATAAAGTGCGGATATTCTGTCTTACTTTAAGACACTTGTGTTATCGCATGTATATTCGACCTTTTCAAAGAAAGGTTCCTTATCATGTTCTTTTCGTTAGCTTTCCTAATTTACTTATTAGGGTTTCGATGCCATTGCTATGAACCCTTTCCGATAGTTTGATCCGTAGCTTATCCGAACTTCGCTTTATTGAACCATGCAATATCCGATTTGAACTAGTGTTACGAAGACTCGATATGCACATTTGTTGAACCTCGCTATATTTGATTACGAACTTCCAATTGTGAACATTAAATGTTGAATTTCGATTATGAAGTATGATATGTGATTATGATATAATCTCCGATTTCGAGTATCCGAATATGAACTTTTGATATGAACTATCTCGCATTGTGTTATCTGTTTGACCTTTATGATGAATTATGATCCGTGTCATTTATGACAACTGTTTGACCTAAGATGGGTTGATACCCGAGCCAAATATTTAACTAGTCATGGGGTTCCATGTCCGTAGATTGATGCACCTCGATATGACTCTAGGGCAGAGAGTGATGTTCGCCACGCCTCGGATGGTGAAGCATATTTTTGAATATGTAGGAAGGGCGATGGATGCATCCTAGATCCGATCGTTATCCGATATGATTTGTCCGTGAATGATGTCCCGCAATACGCGTCTTCACAAATTCGGGAGTTAGCTACTCCATTGGTTACTTGAGGTCTCCTCATATTATATAAGGTATTCCGAGGTCACCCTCCGAATACAATGGTTACTTATGATATGCTATGATCGTTATGTTTCGGGCTCGTGGTGGATGACTAAACCTTATCTCGTTAATTTGCTTTTATGAATTACGCTTATGATTCTCGTATTCGCCAATACTTCTATTTGCCTACCGAGTTATTATATGTTTATTGAAGATGTTTATGCTTTTACATGTTTATGTGACTACCGCTTGCCATGCTAGGATGGGATTAATACTTTAAAACATGATTCGTATATCCGATATTATGATTTTTATCGTTACGTGAATGCGTTGATCTATGAGATGAATGTGCTAGTGTGTATTTGAGGGTTTTGAAGGTTAACATGTATGATTGTTCATTAAATTTGTAAACCTTGTCAATTGGTTAATTATCCGTCGTATATGCGACCGCCATGTTAAAACTCTGCTAAGGTTAGGATTTGATCTGAGAACTGGTTTAGCTATTATGTCCGCCATGACTTGTCTCGCTATTTCATTGCTATAATATTGAATTAAGTGCTTTAAATGTAGATTAATTGATTTGTATGAATGCCATGTTTACCTTCTAGAACCGCCTGCTAGTCCTTAGACTTTTCGTTTGGTTTATATGTAATCTATCTTCTTGATATGTTAAGTGTCCGGATATTCTAATGTGTTTGCGCTTGTGTCATCAATATGCTATGTGAGTTTACTCTTGATTGCTAGTTGTTCTTCCGGATTACGTGTGTTTGTGTTCCGTAATCCTCTATGATTCATTATGCTCACTCCGCCGCGACTTCGTTATTCGCTTCATTTGTTTCAGGTTGCATTTGCTTTGTTTAGTTTCGTTTCATATATCTGCTCACCGGCTTTGTAAGCTCACCGCACTTTCTTTTCCTCGCGGGTTTTAAGCATTCAAGATGAGCTTGTGGGATGGCCGATCCGGGTTTGAGAGTAGAGTTGAGAGCAAGACTTTACCCTAGAGATCTTATATTTATTTGATTATTAACATTATTTATATTTTCTTTTGTAAGTTTTGTAAAGGTTTCCGCTATTGTATAGTACCTAAGGTTCTGATATGAAACCGTATTTGTGATATCTTTACCCTTGTCGGGTTGGGGTGTTACAGAAAGGGTAGTTGGTGAAGAACTATTTGACAATGTTTTGGCTAAACAACAAGGTCGGATGCTAATCCGTGTAGTTTTTCTAGATTTGGGTGATGGTACTACGGAAGGTGGTAGGATAAAATTTTAGATTTCTTGAAGAGGATTGTTTGCAGTAGGTGATTCATTTATGTTGGAAGCTCTTTTGGATGACATGATAATGGCTGTTTGTGAGGTTGAGAGTGATGAAGATGCAAGAATTTTGGGAACCTTATTTATAGAGAAAATAATGCATTGTAATGAATGCTTGACCCAAAATGTGGACTAAAATCTAATGATTAGATATGAATTTAAGGCATGTGATCATGAGAACACAAGCATTAAGTAACATACTCATTAGTAAAAAGGATAAAATGATGAAAATGTAGAGGTTTTTAGCCAAAGTGAGAAAATAAAAGAGAATTTCAGCTTCTGTTTCACGGATCCCATGTATCCTTCCCTTGAGGGAACCGCCCAACGTTAATGTTGGGATCCGTGGTACCGTGACTCAAGCATCTTAAAATTTTCCTTTGGAAATATTTGTGCCTAGTGTGTGCCTATATACAAACTATTTGGAGTTGCGGTTATCTTGACTCCTAAAAAGAGAAAAATAGACTAGAAGTGAAAAAGCATACTATTATGTGAGATAACCCGAGTGCTCCTAATTCATTGTTGCTTAAATGAATGTACCCAAAAACACATATTAGTTATGTGTTCCCTTTAGCATTCAAAAGACATGAGATGCAATGAAAACGGGTTTTTACTTTGTATTAATAATGAAACAAAGAGGTTTGTCCTAGACGTGAGAAATAGCTTTTATGAAAGTGATACGAGAAGAAGTATCCTTTTAGAAAGCATTTTGAGAAAGTTTCTTGTTTGAAGAAAACGTTTATCTTTTAGTTAATAAAAATAAGTATGGAATTACGTGTTGTAAATAAAACTTACCTTGGGTTTTGAAAATTCCCGTATTGTTTGTTAGTTGTGTGTGAAATAGAGATCTAGACTTAGAAAAGAAGAAGACTAGTGTTTACATACCTTGTAGAGTTTAACAACTAATTACGACGATTGTTCCATGAGACCAAGACCAAGACAAGCAAGTTGAATTGTTCCCGCTCAACGGTTTGGTGAGAACGTCACTATGTTATCTTCGGATGCTACCTTCTCAATAGAGATGTTCCCTTTGAACATTGTCTCTTAAGAAGTGATGATGGATCTTTATATTCTTGGTGCGAGAGTGCAACACGGATTCTTGCTTAATTCGATGGCACCTTTGTTGTCACATAGAATGGCTATGTCACTTAGATGAATGTCGAGTGAACTAACGCTTGTTTCATCCATAGTGCTTGTTTGCATGCTTTGCCGGCGGAGACATATTTGGCTTTGGTTGTCGATATGGCCAATGCCGCTTACTTCTTCAAGAACCAAGATGTTAAACAACATCCCATAAAGGTACATACACCACTTGTACTCTTTCGGTCAACATAATCACCGCATGGTTAGAATCTGATATACAATAGTTTCTACCCCGCACTTAGGATACCATAATCCTAATTGAGTCGCACTTAATGTATCTAAATATTCTTTTGATCGCTTCTAGATGTGATGTTTTAGGTCTTCTTGAAACCTAGCACATAGAAAAACACTAAACAAGATATCCGGCCGACTAGCCGTAAGATAGAGAAGACTACCAATCATGCCACGGTATTTTGTGTTATCAACGGATTCACCGTATTCATCTTTTGTAAGTTTAGTGTCGGATGACATTGGTGTTCTTATAGGTTTTAACTCTTCTAAACCAAATTTCTTTAACATCTCTTTTATGTATTTAGATTGATTAAAGAAGATACCATCTTCTACTTGTTTGATTTGTTAGTACCAAGAAAGAAACTTAGTTCTCCCATCATACTCATCTCAAACTCGTCATGCATGATTTTAGAGAAATCATCACACATGCCTTGACAAGTAGATCCGAATATAATATCATCCACGATATTTGAACAATAATTATATGTGATTCCTTTTCTTAGTGAAAAGTGTATTATCAACTAACCCCATGGTGTAGTTGTTTTTATTAAAATGACTTGAGTCTATCATACCAAGCTTTTGGGGCTTGTTTAAGACCCAGAAGAGCTTACTTTAATTTATACACATGTTTAGGTTTTTCAAAATTGATAAAGCCCGGAGGTT